>JAAAKQ030396336.1:0-25219 GCA_010016005.3 Zanna intricata
CGGAGCACACACACACAGAGAGGCGGAGGGGAGGGAGGGAGGGGGGGGGGAGGGGGGGGGGGGACAGAGAGGGAGAGAGAGAGAGAGAGAGAGAGAGAGAGAGAGTGAGGGGGCTCGCTCACACTCTCTCTCACTCGTTCTCTGTAAGTGTGCACGCGTGCGCGTGCGTATATGTGTCATACGCGCGTAATAATAGTATGTTTCATTCCTTTTATTTCTATTTAAAATAAAATATTTATTTTATTATTTAATATTCTATTTAAAATGTCTATTTTGAAGAATGTAGCGTTGTAAATTCGTAAAATTCTTAAAAAAAGGAAGTAATTCTGTAAATTTTTTAATTGATAGCAGAGTTTTATTAAATTCATTACCGATAGTATGCCAATCTTGTTTTCTTTGTTAGTTATAAATATACGAAATTATTATTTTGTAATGGATCAATTTCGAAAAAAAACGTACAATAACATAACGATCCTACTAGCCGTACCTGCAAGAATCTTTTTAATATTTATAATACTTCTTTAATAAACAAAGAAAAACTATTTATGCCAACAAGCTTTAAGTGAAAAACCGTTTGAAATCGAAATCTCTTATCAAAATAGAAATAAGATTTTTCTTTTAAGTTATATTGTTATCATATGGACGATCCAATCGTGCAAGATCTATATATACTTCCAATTTCCCAGGAGTATTGCCTTTTATATTTTTCTGAAATTTTTCTACAAATCGATATGTTGTTAGCTTTATGGAATAGTAAGATATATGTATGTGTGTGTATATATATATAATTTTTGATGTTTTATTGATACTCTGATAAATTTTAATGAGTATTTTGAATAAAAATTAGAACGTTTTCCAAACAATCAAGAATTTGAATATTTATTTGTTTGTTTTGCGTATGAATTACAAATTTTTTTCGGCCATCAACTATTTTTTTTCTGTTTAGCCTCCGGAACCACCATTAGGTATTACTTCAGAGGATTATATGTATGAAGTATATAAATGAATAATCTTGTACAGTCTCAGGTCACCGTTCCTGAGATGTGTGGTTAATTGAATCCCGACCACTAAAGAACCCGGTATTCACGATATAGTATTTAAATCCGTATAAAAGTAACTCGGGCATCGACTGCTATGATTATTTATCCCAAATGGAAATTTGCAGGGATTCGAACCCAAGATATCCGGGTGAAAGGCTGAGACGCTACCGCTTCTATTCTTATTTATAAGAATAACCGTTTTAAAATAAACACCTGATTTTGCTGTAATTAGTTATTTATTATTGCTTTTATATAATGTGTGTTTCAAAATGAGCATTGATGTTTTAAAGTTATGTAATACTCTCTCACTGTCGGTGCTTCGCCCGCTTTATATAGTTACTTTCCTTTCCCGTAGCGGTTGATTTTTTTTTTCATGTTTATTAGTCAATTAACCGCAGACAAATGCAGCCAGGCACACGTACAGTAAGGGGTTCAGTGGCTGTGGTGGTTGAGCACAGAGCCTTAAACCTTCGCACCCCTTAAAAAAAATCGGATTTAAAAAACCAGAAAACTGTTTTTAAATATTTATCTTAAGAATATTTTCAAGCCTAAATATACTGAATATCTCGATTACTATAACAGGTGTTGGGAAAATGTACAGTTATTGTTCAAATTTTTTTTTACCTTACTTCACCTCATTTCAAGGTCGAATTTCACATATCTAGAAATTGGTTTATTCACATGTAGATAACATTTACCAAAAATCAGGTTTATTTATTCATTTGTTACAGAGAAATTTAAAATATAAGGTTTAAAAAAATTAAAAAACCCATTTTAATCCTTGAAGCTCGGAATGAAACTTAAAAAATCTAGACATTTTTTTACATGTTCATAATCAATCAGTTCAAACCCAGCTCACACAGTGATAAACACTCAGTTCAAAATTAATTAAAGTTTGTACTTCAACTGGCAAATGTCCACTGCTACATTATATATACATTAAAGAAAGCTTTTTATTAAATTTTGTTATTTTAACGATATAATTATTATTAAAATAGAACCATTTAATTTATAATGAACAATGAAATTCATTTCTTTTCTTGAGTACCATAGATTCCTGTGAATTCCTTTAATGGATTCAATGAGTCGGTGTTGAATCCACTTCAAAACTAACAGGAATTCCTGTCATGCTTATTTAATTTAATTTTGTAATAGTATTGTTTTTTTTTAAATTTTAATGTAAAATTTTTAATTTTTTTGTTGCATGTAAGAAGGAAAACTGTTTACTGCAGTTGTACTCGATTTTCATTTCTGTATTCGTCAATAGTAATAACTACAAATGAGTTATTTGAATTTTCAATAATCTTTTATTAATGGTATGTTCTTTTCAATTATTTATTAATTTCACATTTAATAACGAATATTTTTACATCTATTAACATTAAAATTTAGTTGTAGTCCAATCGGTCAACCGTTGTCGTTTTCCTTTCTCGATGTAGTTTAACAAAAAATCAATCGACTTGCATCTGCCACTACAGAACGCTGTTCAGGTTAGATCTTCGTGTCGTACAATTATCCTTGACCGGAATGTCGCAATATTTTGTCTACTGTTGATTCCGATCGTTTTTTCTTCCACTTACATAAAACAAAACCTGGTGAACGTAGCGAGAGCTCCCTCCTTTTTTGGCCTCGATGTCGTCGTGATTCAAGAAATAAAATTTAGTGCCATCACCCGTCGCCATTCCCCACTTACCTCTTCTTTATTTTCCTGTCTAGCCTCCGTTGTACATATGTATAATTATACATATGTATGAATGTGAATGAAGTGTAGGTTAATTGAAACCCGACTACCAAAAAATACCAGTATCTACGATTTAGTATTCAAATCCGTATAAAAGTAACTGCCTCTACTAGGATTTGAACCTTAAAATTCTTGACTTCGAAATCAGCGGATTTGCGATGACGAGTTTACCACTGGACCGACCCGGTGGGTTATTCTTAACTTACCTAGTTTTAAGTAGCTTACCTACTTTAAGGGATGCATGAAACGACTTTTGCCGTTTTCCGTGGGATTATGCGGAGAACAACACAGATTTGTCGGGGACAGTCAGCTATCTATAAATAATAACATAACATAATAAAAGGAGCCATCCAACCTACTATCCCCCCTACAGTCTCCAATCTCATCTGATATGGGTCATCCGTTAATGTGCGTGGATGATCGTGTGTACCTATAAAGACGAAATCAAATCTACCTTCCACGATAAGAAGACTCAGACTGAGCTCACTCCAGATTTAAAAATGAGATTTCCTTCCTACCCGAAAAAAGGTTACCATAAAGAAACTAAAACTTGAACTGCCACCGTAGTGAACTTTTGATCCTGTATTTAAGTTTTTGAAGACTTTTCGATGTTAAAACATTCTGGTCAAATATCCTACACGAGTTTACAAACAAGGAGTCGGCTCCATGAACTTTTAGTACTCTGAATAAGACTGTGTTGAAGGCGAAGGACTCGATTTAATTTGAGGTAGTATTACTCAATATTAATCCGAGATAGATAGTATATTATGCTTATTATCTCACAATGAACAAATTTTGCCGTTCCATGTAAATTAATTTCGGTTTGTCGGTTTTATAACTTTAGTGGTTTAGTAGGACGGAACTATTGGATTATACATTGACTGATACTTGTATAAAAAAATATGGCTTTCGGATAACGGATTAATTTTTTATTGCGATTTTCATCTGCAGTGTAATTCTTAGTAAGGAATATACTGTGTTAATAGATCCTACTGTAATTTGGACGGTTTATACTGTATTTTTTTCGATCTGTGTGACTACTTGTTGGTGAAATATTGGTGATAATTTGTGTAAAACGTTATTGCGGTTTTAGGTATGGATATACTGAGTTTTTTCGGATTTTCGAAATATTTTCCGATTCTGGCTTTTTTGCCTTTAGAAATGCATTGTGTAATTGTGAGTTATAGAAATTTTTTCTAAGTCCTCGTGCCGGCATATACTGGTCTATGACGTCAGATCTAAGCAAGCAAACAAGGTGATTGAATATTTCTACTATACTGTGAGTACTATTTTGCTATAAGTCCTACGTTAGTTTCCCTTTTCTTCCTTCCCGTTGCAGTAAAACCTTCCCCCCCCCCCGGATCGATGGAGATCCGGGGCTCCTTAACCTTTTGACCCCCCCAAAATGTTTTGACGCACCTAAAAAAAAATTCGCTGTAGTTTTAGCCTCATACATTGTCGAGCACCCCGATCCCTTCTCCAAACATATTCCTATTTTTTTATTCGTTTTTTGAACTATATATTTTCCTAAGGCAGCGGAAAATCATATGCAGATTTACTAAAGACGATGAAATCTTCGGTTTCAAAACACGAGATGGATGACGTTCTTTCTCTATGTAAAGGTCGGGAGAACGAATTACATGTTAGGATTAAAGGATGCCAGAATGAGGAGCACTTTATAAAGATTCTAAGAGAAAAGGAGATCGTGCTGCAAGCCGATCTGAGAAGACAATCCGGGAGAAGGGCAGTAGTTCATATAAAGGTTGTCAATGCTGACAGCTCTGAATAGGAAGTTTATGACGCAGTGTTGCGGTTCTTTGCGATCAAAAATAGTTTCGTGCATCATCTGTGAGGCCTGCCTACGGTAAAACTCAAAACGTTACGGTAATCACTACAAACAGTTCAGCATGTAAACTGGTGGAAAAGAGGATACAAATTGGCTGGGTGAGCTGTAGGGCGCACATTTGTGAAGACCAAGACCGTTGTTACAGGTACTGGGGCACCGTTCACACAAGTAACCATTGCAAGGGACTAAATCGTGTCGAATTATGTTTTAATTGTGCTGGTAAAGACCATAAAATACTAAATTGCAAAGAGCCGAAAAAGGGAGCCCTTGTGGGAGTTAGCCAGAAAATACCATGTGGATTTTTTGGTTATCACAGAGCCTAACAGATGCAAAGTGGTGAAATCTCTTTGGACAGTGGATACCTTTTGCGATGTCGCTATACGAGAAGTAAGCGGTCGTATAGCCTGGAACGTGAAGCATCGAGAAGATGGAATACTCTGCACGGAACTCTCAAATTCTATACTCATCGGAGCGTATATATCGTCTAACTGTAATATTGAGATGTACAAAGATTAAGGCTAGCTGAATACTGCAATATCTAGGACTGCCAAGAAGGTTGTATTGCTAGGAGAATGCAATCGCAAGGCACATTTAGCCAGTAGTCGATTTACTAATCGGCGTGCAGAAATACTAACAGAGCTGATTCTATCTAACGGACTGTTATGTCGGCTGATGAACACCGGAGAGAATGTTTGTCACTGCCAGTAATCATTAAGCCTCCATTCTTGAAGTTCGGGATGTGTCAGTTAGAACCATTGGCAGAGAGAAACGAATACGATTCTCGCAGAACCAGGTGGATGTAGTTGTCAGAAACGTAACGAGAAGGGCCACTGAACTTGTTGATTTAACTCTGGAAGGTCTACAGATTTGATCAGCAGAGAGATGCAACAGCTGCTGGTCAGGACTAAAGGATTCAAATTGGTATACTGATGAACTCAGAGTATTGCCAAGTTAAGGCGTAAATTCCTGCGTCTTAGAAGATTCTTGCAGAGATTACGTCGGGCAGGAGGCGACGGTCAGCAGTTAGCGACACAGCAGTACATTGCATGCAGAAAGAAGTTAAACTATGAAATTAAAAACACTAATATCAATAAATGGTGAGAACTTTGCGGAAACTGGTTTTGGCCCCGTGGGAACGGGTAATATCAAGTTATTGCTAAGAAGTTTGGTACATGTTTGTCCATCCTCACGGAGGAGCAAGCAAATACACAAATAGAGAAAACTCTTCTCCATAGAGTTTCTATGGGGTTTCCCTTCCCTTGACTGTATTACAGCCAGTTGCTAATAGCAACAGGGAAGGGAATTGAGAGAAGAGGACAATAAGATTAATAAATAATTGTTTTTAGTAGAACCAAGACAATAACAACCCAATTAAAGATATATTTAAATTAACATCAATTATACAGCGAACCATAGAAGTGGAACTTTAGAGATAAAATATAATAGGACAATAACAAGATAACAAACAATATGTTCCACATAAACAAGTAGTCTAAAGGACCACTCCACGGGTATAAAGAGGGAATACAACAGAAGGAAAAATCATGACCATGCAACATTGCGAAGAAGTAACATCTTGTATAATCCACAACAGTTGTGAACACAGACTACCAGAGTGTAACTGCACAAGCTGCTACGAAGAAAAATTCTCTCAGTGCATCGGCTGGCTAACTCAACTGGAATCGCAAAAATACGAAGAACTACTGGACAACAGAACGGAATATATACCTGATAACTGCAGAACATACGACAACGATTATACGGACTACAACTGGGAACTACACAAAGAAACAAAGGAAAACGTAAAAAGAAAATAGACCAAATCAACAAAAATACAGAATTCATTCAAGATTTTAGAAATAAAAAAACAACTGGAACAACTACTGAAGAAAATAACGGACCTAGTAAACCTATCGAAACCATGGTATTGACCAAACCAGATTATAGAAAAAGAAAACTATCCGACAATAACAAGGAATTGGTTAAAACAGATCTACATTGCTCCGAGAAGATATTGCCTACAACTGATACAGAAGATAGAACAACCGACATTACAAGACAACCAAATAAACGAAATAAGAGAAGTGATCAGTACATTCCACAGCCATCTGTATGCGCCAGAACCTCTGAAGTACTTGGTTTCCAATTTCCAACTATTAGAACAAAAAATGGAGAAATTATATACGTTCTATTGCAGAATACGAGTTCTCAGAACATACGGCGGATGATTTGGAATAATATATTACAAATAATGGACAAATATGTTACAAAACTTCACACCAACACACACATGGATACAATGGGGACACAAGGACGGGGAACTACGATGTTACAAAACGACGGAAACAGAGGATTGCCTGAATGCAATATTGAAAAGCAAGGAAATGAACAATCAGACACTACAAACGGATAATGCGCCAGTACCATGGAGATTCATATACAAAATACGAATCAATCATATAATGACAGACCGGGAACAAGCAAAAGAACCAACAAGAAACGTAAGAGAACTGAAAAGACCGACAAGTGAAAGGGAAAAGGTAATAATAGGAAAAAACTAAAACTGAAAATCAACCAACAAGAAGAACACCAGAACGAGAACTAGGAACATCAAACGAATATGATGAAACAGATACAGGAACAACAGACATTGAACGAAGAAATGGCAAAAATAAACGATGTGGATTCACATTCATCGTCCACAAACAACACCAATGACCAGACTGGGCAATAACATCAAGAAAGATCTATAAACAAGAACCCAATTTTGCAACATTCGACCGCGGCGACCACCTCCACGTCATCTATATCTCAGACGAACAAGGAGGAAACACAAACAGAAGCAGAGACATAATCGCCAGAAATTTACAACTGGGGGATGGAGGAATGGCGGAATGTTATCTTACAACGCAAAAAATACGAAATTTTTGGTCATTCCTATTATACTGCATCCGCAACGGCGGATCAATATGGCGTCAGTTTGGAAGTAAAATTTCCGTGGAATTAAGAAATCAAATGAGAAATCTTAGTAAATTATTAGATAGTATAGAAACACAAACAGAAGAAGATATAATATAATCAATTAAACGTAAACAATATATAGAAGAAAAAAAGAAATAAAACGAATAGGGAAAAATAAACAACAAAATATAGTAGACAGCATAGAAAACCTAATAGAAAAATATAACATAGAAAGTGTAACAGAATGGGATATAACAATAGACAAAGAAACAAAAAAACAACTAATAAAAGAATAGGGACTACATGTTGAAAACTACGTACAACGTATAATAAAAATAAACAAACAAGAAAAAATCAAAAGTATTAAAGATCAATCATTAACAAGAATATTAGTAAATATATATAAACAATACACGGAAGACTATGAAATAAAAAAAGCAGATATAGATAGAGCTAAATGGATAATATACATGTGTAGAGAAATCAGAATAGATGTTATAGAGTTAATGGCATGGTGTGAAATAATAGAAACTAAAAGATACAAAAAAACTAACGGATTGGTACTAGAAGGACATACAAACGCGGGAAAAAGTTTAATAATAGACAACCAATTAGGACCGACAATGCCAGAAGAGATCCCAAGAGAAAGAGATAACAGTGGTTTCCATCTCGACCAACTACCAACAGCAACAGGAGGGTTATTTGAAGAACCAATAATAACACCAATAAACGTAGGAACATGGAAACTGCTGTTAGAAGGAAAGACAATAAAAACAGACATAAAACATAAAGAAAAGGAGGGGAAAAAAAGGATGATAAGGGGATGCCTCTGGCCCAAATAATGTGTGAAGACAGGTTTGCTAAGGATGAATTAGAGTTCGCTATTAGTAAGTTAAACAACAAGAAGAGTCCTGGCCCTGAAGGTATTCCAGCCATAGTGCTAAAGGGATTTATGCGCACGATGCCTTTGATGTTAGTTGATATCAACCATGGGCTCGAAAATCACCCGTTTCCAACTTGTTGGAAGGAATCGAAATTAATTTTCCTCCCAAAAGACCAGATGGGTAGAATGGTCAGCCAAATATCGTCCTCTTTGTCTAATAAATAATGTGGGCAAAGCGGTTGAGAGGATGTTGCCATGTAGAATTACCGACGAGCTTACAGAGTAAGGAAATCCTTATACCAATCAGTTCAGTTTCCGCAAAGGGTGCTCCACGATTCAGGTGGTCAGTAAATTAGTAACATGGGCTGAGGGTGTTAGGCGAAGCACCTGGCGCACAAGAGGTCTCCCTCTGATCATATTCCTTGATGTCAAGAACGCCTTTGGCAGGCCATTCTTTTGTCAATGGAGAGAAGAGGCATCAGTGCATATCTCCATTGTCAAATTGGAGAATATCTTCAAGACAGATGGGCTAATATCCAAAGCACAAGAATAAGTTTTAAGACAAGTTGTAGCGTTCCTCAAGGCTCTGTGCTCGGTCCATTACTTTGGGCAATAGTATATGATGAGGTGTTGAGACTGAGGCTGCCTGAGAGCACAGAAATCCTGGCTTATGCTGATGATTTGGCATTCTTGGTCAGTGGCAAAACAGTAGCTGAAGTGGAGGAGAGAGGTAATGCTGCTCTGGCTTTGATAACAGATGTCGACTAGTGAACTAGAATTGGCGCACAGCAAGTGCAATTACATCACTCTTGCATGCAGGAGAAGGATCGGTCCGATTAACCTAAGGATTGTTGGTGATCATCGTCTGAGTTCCTGCAGGGTAGTGAAATATCTGGATGTCATGGTGGACCAGTCATGTAGTTTCTCTAAGCATGTCATGCTGTGAGAAGGTGGAGAAGAGCCTCAAGTCTCTTCGCATTCTACTCTTAGTGCCTCTGAGAGGAAATTAAGTATGTCAGTTGTCACATCAGTAATGTTGTACGCTGCCTCGGTTTGGTGCGGGGCGTTGGGCAAGAAAATAAATCTAAATCGGTTGCAAAGCATCTGCAGGAGAGCCTTGTTGAGCGTAGTATCATCGTACAGCACCATCTTCTATGAGGCCTTATCTGTGTTGTCGTCAGTGCCTCCAAAGGATTTGGTGGTCATGGAATGAAAAGACCGATATGACGGGTGAAACAAAAATGAGATAGGAGCCGAGCTTGTGCAACGATGGTCTGAAAGATGGAGGGAAGACGGTAAGGCTCGGTGGACCAAGTGTCTCATCCAAGACTTAGATGCCTGGTGTAGAAGAAGTTTAGATGAAATTAATTATCATTTGACACAAGGTTTTACGGGACATGACGCCTTTGAAGTGTATCTATATCGAATCGGAAGTGATACTGCTGAATGCGTGTTCTGGTCTGACCTAGACTCGCCGGAATCATATGTTATTTAATTGCCCTGCATTGGAAGTCACGCAAACACGATTAGGTATGGCACATCTTACGCCGGATAGTCTTGTTACATTTATGTTTGGTTCCTCGGCTTGCTGGAGAGTGATCAATGATTATGTAGTCACCGTTACTCACCAGGAAGGAGGAGGAAGACAAAAAAAAAAAAAAAAATGTGGAACACTAGAGAATCGGTTTTATGCCAATTCAAGTATAAACGTCCACTACAGCTGAGGTGCTGAGGTAGCTGAGGTGAAGAGTATGACCGAAGGGGGAAGGGGTGACGGATAGCTCTTACAATTGTCTGCTGAGTCGTCAATTGTCCGTGTTTGCGCAGATGGGTGGCGATGATGAGGCAAAGGGACTCCGGATCTTCTGATTCCAAAGGCACCTCTCCGAGACTGAGTATTGCTTAATTGCGGGTCCGATCTCAGGGTGGCGAAGAGCGGTGAGGGAGTTTAGTCGGTAGGGGGCAGGTTACTTACTTTAACATCTTTGCGGAATCTGCTTTGTCCGGGTTATTACTAGCCCGGGCAAAATCCCGAGTTATAACTCGGGATTCGAGTCCGACACTCCCCCATGAAGAACCCATTGGGAGTACGTAACTCGTATTCCTTCGAAACTCATCGATAACAAAAAAAAATAAAAAATTATGATTTGCATGCTAACTTCGCAAATGCAATGATGCACCGTGACGATGAAGATGTTCTTTAGTTTATCATATTCAGTGACGAATCCACATTTCATGTTGATAATATCTGTATCTGAGGATCATCCCAACTCCCGATTTTTATCTTTGGAGGTTTATAAAGGATCAAGGTATGTGTCACCGTTACCAGCTGACCTTCCCTACTTGAGACACAGGATTGAAGCAGCTGTAGCATTAGTTACTCCAGACTTGCTGATTAAAGTCCGGGATGAACTCTTCGATTGGCTAGATGTATGCCGCGTGAAGAATCTTGCTCATATTGAACACTTATAAGAAAAGCCGTTTGAGTTGCTCTTTCATTTCATGTATAATTTATCCATGTGAGTAAAACTTAAAAAATTATTACGTAACTTTAAAACCCCGATATTTATTTTGAAATTTACGGCGTTATTAGTTGACAAATCATTGTTGTGACGTAGCGAATCCTATAAAAAAGGAATAAAGAACCCGGAGTCCAAATCCTTACATGGTACAATTAAATAAATTTTTACCAGATATGCAAAAATCTCAGGTTATTGTACTTTCCACTCGCTCGTGTTGACTGAATACATTAACGAATTATATGATTAAATTTATGTATTTAATTACTTAAGCTTTATAATCGGTAATTATTTTTCTTTTAGTATATTGATTTTATTGTTATTTGTTTGTTGTCATATAAAAGTAGAGTTAAAATATACTTGTAATATCAAAATTATGTTCAAATCAAAATAATAAATTATTCTGTGTGTGGGAATATATTATTTTTAAATATTAAAACTCAACTCGACTGGCATTTAAACTTTATATAGTTAATAATAATAAAACTATATAAAATTTATATAGTTGATACTTAATTTAAACTTTATACTCATTATAATAATAATAATATGTTGTAGTAATTATAGCAAAAGTAATTAGTTATAATCATTCCAGAGAAACGTTTAAATTTTAAATGGCAGACGGACTTAAAGGGCGGGGAAGAAACATGACGATGTTAAATTAGTGTACATTATTTAATCACGTTCCATCATTTAGATAAAATAATTAGGCGTGTCATGCGGCGGCTACATGCTTAGTCTACAAATTTGCATCAGTTCATTAGCGACAATTAATTATTCTAATATATATATATATATGTGTGTGTGTGCGCTCGCGCGCACGCGCGTGTATGTGTGTGTGTGTGAGCATGCGATTATTTATAAAAATCTATAATTAAATTAAGAAGCATATTATTAATGTTTCATTTCGATTATCTATTAAAGTATAACATTCCATTAATGTGAAACCTAGAAATTACTCGGAAAGAAGTATAGATACACTGCTCCTTTTTCTACCTTAAAACTGCAATTTTATTTTAAGATTATTTTATCACGCGAGTACTCCCTTTACAGACACCGGTCACTTGTAAAACTGAAAGTAATTATGAGATTAAAATAACCATTGTGTATGTCTTTTTTTCCTTAAGTATTGCTGCTGAGGATGAGTTGAATAACAGTGTTTGTAGCGAGTGAAAATGTCATATCTGACTGAGATTCGAATACGGGAACTCCGGATGAAAAGCCGAAAAACTACCACTCGTGCCACGGATGAAGGAATTTTCATAATTATACTACACTGAATATTAATATCACTGATAAACATAATTTTTGTTTCCTAACATGCGATACACGATTTTAATCTGCTTTTTGATGCTGAAAACGAATATAAACTTTCTATCATCCACCATTTTTGAAAAATGTTTAAATTTTAATAATCATTCAATCATCTGTTCATAAATATTCAATCATTTGGCCATGGTGCTGGAAGGACTTACAAGACAAATACCGGAAGAAATCTTGCAACTTTTCAACTACCAAATTGAACACGGCTGCTTTCCAAGAGCATGAAAAGAATCTAGAATTAGTTTTAAGGCAACACTGAAGGACCGGGGGTTGAGGTCAGGCCTCTCTGTTTGCTTAATAACGTGGCCAAGGCAATGGAGCGGGCTGTTGCTATTAGGTTATTTGATGAATTGAAAAATGGTGAAGGTATTTATAAAAACCAATTTGGTTTTACAGAAGGCAAGTCAACTATTCAGGCTACAGAAGTCTTCACTTAATTAGCTATAAAGACAACAGGTCAAGAAGGACCAGAGGCATTTCGGCTCTAGTTTTACTGGATGTCCGAAATGCGTTTGGATCGTTCCCTTGTGATATAGCGATGTGCAAGCTTAGAAATAGAGTTACTGACACATACCTGCTTAAGCTGTTGACACAATATCTGAGCGAAAGATCGTCTATGGTGAAGACCATCGAGGGCCAAATGAACTGGCAACTTTTTGGGGGGTTTCGGAAATGATTAGTGTTGCGCTCCCTCATATGGATAATATTATTCAACGGTGTTCTGAGACTAAGGTTCCATCAAAACCTCAAACTTATTGCATATGCCGATTACTTAAGGTACGCTCATAATAGGTGATAAAAATGAAGTTGATGGTTGAAGAGAATGGTAATGCCGCACTAAATATGATACATGATTGGATGACTGACCAAAAAATCGTACTTTTATAATAATGTTATATGTGGAGTTATATGTACAGTTGTATGTAATAATGACCGGCAGAAGAAAAACCGGTCGTATTGGACTAAAAATTGGGAAATATTTATTAAGACCAGAAGATAACGTTAAGAATCTAGGTGTCATCTTGGATAAGACAGCAGATTTAGTGAGCACTCGCTGCACATTTGCCAGAAGGCTGAAGTTACACATAAATCACTGCGAAGTTGATGTAACGGCAGTCTGCACCTAGATCTTCAAAAGGGAGATTAATATGACTACCTCTGCGTCAACGATATTTTATGCCGCATCGGTCTGGGGTTCGACGATGGATATCAAACGTAATCTTATGAGAATGGCTAGCGTACATAGACAGCTTCGTGCAGATCACGAGTAGGTGTACACTGTTGCAAATAATAATAATAATATTAATTTGTATTTGTCTTGTATTTAATTCTTTAAATTGTCATTCGTATTGTTCCATTTAATTATTCATGTATTTGTATGTAAAACTATTCTGACGTATGGGCAACATTAATAGGTCTTTGATTATCGTGCGTTGGGGGCAGGGGCACAACATGAATATTAAATAATAACGTGTGATGTAAATATTATGATTTCTAATTGTGTGTAATGTTTAGTGTTTTCTACTTGTATATATGTGTAAGTAACCAACCATTGCAGGTAGGCGTTAAGTTAGGGATGTTTAAGGTTCTTTAGGTTATGGCAGCCTCTTGGAGGAGGAACGTGTCGGCTTCCTACAAGCGGGGAGTAGCCGCGCTTTAAGGATGCCGAGAGGACCCCGAAGGGGGCTCCACTGCAGGAGCCCAAACGGTAAGGGTACCAGGCAGGGGTAATCTGCTGCCACGACACCCAAGGCTGGCTGATGTTATGCCGAAAGGCGATTCCGGCCACCCCTGGGAGGGGAAGGGAGGAGGTATTTTCCCTAAATGCTGCCACGACACCCAGGGCTGGCTGATGTTATGCCGAGAGGCGATTCCGGCCACCCCTGGGAGGGGTAAGGAGGAGGGTGGGTGAGAGCCCCACACGGCGGCTGGTAGAGCTTTTTTACTCCTCCTACGTGAAAAAAAAAGAAAAAAAAAACTCCTGCCTTTCATTCGGAAGTCCCGAGTTCGAATCCCGGTCAGGAATGGCATTTTTCATACATGCTACAATTCATTCATCTCATCACTCTGAAGATTGTGGTACCGGAGGTTAAACAAAAAAAAAAAAAAGTAAGGGATAGTTTTTTACATGGGAAGTTTAGGGCATGGGAGGCAGCCTGTTTGCTGAAGATGTCCTGGTCCAGAACACACGCAAGAGTGCACTGGATGGGGGTACTTCCGATGAAGTATTCAGGCTCCTATTAGATTTGAGAGGTCGCGCGCGGGTTGGGGAAGGGTAACATGAGCATTTATCAATGCGCATTTCACCCCCTTTTAGGTTACGTTGTAGGGCGGGATGAGTAGTCTTCTGGAGGATGGACGTGTCGGTCCTCCACAAGCGGGGAGGTACCACGCCATAATGATCCCAGGAGGACCTAGATGGAGGCTCCGTTGCGGGAGTCCAAACTGGTGGGTGCTTGTATAATCTGCTGATTGTCTAATATTATGTATTTTGTATTGGAAACAAAACATCCGCCATGTGCTCTCCGATATTAACACAAATAAACAAAGGAGAGAATCCATAAGCTGACCTGTAGGATTAAGAGTACTTAGAGATTTAACTGTACTTTAGGATTAAGAAGTTATCGATGTATACTCAACTGTTAAATGCCCAGATATTCATGCCTACATGAAATGATTTAAAATTTTATATATCTACTGGATTTAGTTGTGTAAATTTATATTCTTGACTGCGTTTGTATGATGTAAATATTTTATGTATTGTAGACAGGAGCCTACCATGTGCTCTTTGACAGTGATGTGTATAGACTAAGGAATGAACGTATGAGCTGGCACGGAAGAGGCGACGATTGGTCTACCCTTTTCCCGTGACCCCCAAAGAGTAGGAGGAACTCTCACCAGGGACGGCTTTGGACCCGAGAAAGGTACCTCGTCCACACCAGACACAAGGATGGCAGCTTCAGACCTGGAAGAAGGTCTGCGCCAATTAGGGTTTAAAAAATAAAAAAAATAATAATAATAATTAAAAAAAAAAATTAATCTAAGAGGAGTAATAGGCATAAGTAAGGATTAGGATAGTTTAGGGAAGAGGGTTACCAGAGGTTGAAGTAGACTAAGGTTTTAGGGTAGTTAGAGGGTGTAACAGCTCGTTAAGGCGAAAAGAAAAAAAAACGGGGCAAAACGTGGAGACGTTCAAGGAACGGGAGGCAGCCTGGTTGCCGAGGATGCCTCGGTCTGGAACACCCAGAAGAGTGCTCTGGATTGGGATACTTCTGATGACGCATCTGGGCCCCTCAAAGGTATGAGATGCCACGTGCGGGAGGAGGAGGGGCACTCGCAGATTTTTCAATGCGCATACCCCCCCTTTAGGTTAGGTTAGTAGGGCGGGACGGGTCTCTTTGAGGAGGAACGTGTCGGCTTCCCACAAGCGGGGAGTCACCTCGCTCTAATTATCTGAAGAGGACCCCGAAGGGGAGCTCACGACTGCCACGACTTCCAGGGCTGGCCGATGATATGCCGAGAGGCGATTCCAGCCGCCCCTGGACAAAAACGGTGAGGGAGGTTTAGTCGTTAGCGGGTGAGAGCAACGCTGTTTCATGGTCGCCACGCTCCATGTCAAGTGCCCACTTAGCGTTATGCTAGGTCAGGGCGGCTGGCGTCCTAGCTTCGAGCCTGACACATCCTGCGAAGACCCTGCAGGGAGTACGTCAGTGCATTCCTGCCCACACCGGTCAAAAAAAAAAAAGTAAAAGAAGGTGACAGCCGCAGCCGGGAGGGTCGTCATGCCTAGATGTGGTGATTCCGATGATCGGCTAGTGACTTCATAAAGAAATTACCTTGTTAAGGGATTGAGGTTTGAATTTCTTTAAAGTGATTTTTTGTAGGGCACAAAAGAAAAAGAAAAGAAAAAATATTTTCTTAAAGAATAAGTTTTTTTTTTGCGAATGGGGCAGCCGAGCTGGGGATAAACATTATGTTACTAAAGAGTGGAAGAAACGAGACTACTCGAGATGGAAAAAATATTATTTATGAACCTTTAGTTGAACCCAAAAAAATATTTTTTGTCTCCTCTCCATATCAAGCTAAAACTAATAAAAAATATTGTAAAAGCAATGAAGAAGTATAGTCCCGGATTTTTGGACATAAGCAGAAATTTCCGAATGCAAGAGAAGGAACAATTAAAGAAGGAATATTTGTTGTTGCTCAAATAAGAGAGTCGGTCAAAGATGATGTATTTAACTCGATGTTAAATAATATAGAATGTGCAGCTTGGGCTTCATTTCAAAACCTTTGCAAAAGTTTTCTTGACAAGAAAAAATCCGACAATTACCACAATATTATTAACAAGTTCTTCCTTCATACAGAGCTGTGAGATGTAATATATCTTCGAAAATACATTTCTTCCACTCACATCTGGATTCTATCCCGGACAACCTCGGAGACGTAAGTGACGAACACGGTGACTTTTCGACCAGAACATTAAAGTGATAGAAAGCCGCTAAGGAAAATAGAATACTATCATGCTAGCCGATTACTGTTGGACATTAATTCGGGATTTGCCTAAAGCTATTTATAAAAAAAAAAGCGTTAGCGAACACACGTATGACACCGTGAAAAATTATAAATTTTAAGATTTTAACTATATTTTCCTTCAGTTTTTTTTTTTTAAGTGTAATTTTGTAATTTATTACTAAGGGTAATTTAACTAAGGGTGATAGAAAAATTATATTGTAATGTACGCAAAAAGGCAATTCAAGAAATGGTATCACACTTAGAGAAACATTAAAACATTTTTTTTTGTCTATCAGTGTATTCAGTGTTCAAAAAGTGACGCAATCTTATTGAAAAATGTGTCCTTTTTTTGCAGTTTTAATAGAAGGAAATTGAGTTATTTGATCCAGCAGAGAATATTCATTGTCTCCCAATACATTAGATATGCCAGTTATCCAAGACCCAGAATGCCTCTACAGAAAGGTATGTTGTGGATGCTCCAAACAAGTACTCAATCAAGCGGTACGGAAAGTTCCAAGAGATAGGGAATGTGGCAGACACAGCCAAAAATGGTCGACCGAAAGTGCTAAAACCAGGAAAGTTGATCGACATGTAATCTGTATATTCTGTTAGTCCCAAAACATCTGTGCGTTGCCTATCTAGCCAGTCAGACCTCTCCGTTGATAGTGTCCGTACGGCATATCGCGATTTTTTAAAGATGCATCGGTACAGAATTCGTGTTGACAAGTTGTTACCTGCCGACACTGGAATACATGTAGCGCTCTGTCAGTAGTTCGTGTCATCTGTAATGCCAGATGAAGAAGAACTCAGTGATTGGTTTTGTTTTACGAGGCATGTTTCCACCTCCAGTGTACAGAATTCATGAAGTTGGTGTATGGAAAATTCACATCAGCTGCACGAGTCTCCTCTGCACGGAAAAAAAGCGGGTGTTTGATGTGAAATGTCACGTAGACATTTCACATCAAACACATGTCTTCATCACATTCCTTCATGGCACAATGAACAGTGACCGCTACATACAGATATTGCATCAATTTTTAGACAATATACCTGCAAACCGGCTAGAGTAAGGCCCCACATTGGGTTTTCGTAGTGGTAGACTCGTCATCTCAAATCAGCTGGGAGTTCTAAGTTTCAAATAATAGTTAAGGGAGTTACTTTTATACGATCTCAATATTATATCGTTGATACCGGCGTTCTTATTCGGTTGGGTTTAACCGAACATCTCAGGAACACGGTCAAACTGAAATTATACAAGACTAAACTTCATTTACATTCACGCACATCATCATCATTCATCAGCTGAAGTAATACTCCGGATGATGGTTCCGGAGGTAAAAAAGAAAAAAATGGTCTCAGAACTATAATTGTAGTAGTTTTAAGATATTAGACGTAAAACATGTTTTCACGTGCAAGTGATTTCTAAGGAGTTGTAATCCCCCCTTCAGCCTCCTGATTTATCCCCTTCTGACTTTTTCTTGTGGTAATACTTTAAGGATGCCGCTTACAAAACTTATTCTCAACCACTACCGAATCGCAGAGCGAATTGAACGATATGTCGCTGCAATTCCCCAACAAACGTTACAACATGTGTTTAAGAGCATGCAGCGTAGTATTCAATTATGTGAATCGTATAATGGAAGCTACTTTCAACTACTATTGAAACTTACTCATTTCCCAAAAGGTTGTGTCACTTTTTACACACTCCACCTTTAGAAAATACTCTCCAATAAATTTTTATATAACGTTTCACATCTTGGGGTACATGAAACCACCGCTTGGATCGTTCTATTATGTCTTGTTAAGCTTTCTGAAAGTAAATTCGACAGCATGAATTAAAAGAGTGAATTCTTTATAATGATTTTTTACTGCTTCTTAGAATGTACTTTTATTGTATGGTTAACTTTTTAAATACTATTTTTAGTAACAAAATCGGTTACTAGCTACTAATTAAAGTATTTGTTTATTATATAGTAGTAAACAAAAGTATTTACTGTCTGTTTAACTTTTGAACAATTTTGTTTTTCCTTGGTTTTTTTGTGCTGCCTTTAATATGAAAATAGGATTCATCTTGTTCTTGCTTGTTTTTTCTTTGCTTTTTTTTACGTAATATCTTGTGTCCATTACCGATTACGTGTTTTTTCTAAGTCTTTTTTTTTGTCCGGAGATGCCATTTACGCTCGCCACAAAGGGTGGGTCGGGCTCGGCGAGGGCGCTCTCGACCCGGGCTACCTAACAGGCTATTAGTCTCTGCCAAGGTGTTTTTAGGCATAATATAACCTGCCTCATACCGACTAAACCTCTATCACCGGACTTCTCCCCCCCACCGATACCGGACCCGCAATTGAGCATAACGCAGTCTCGGGGGGATTATTCCAACGTGTCCTCGGAACTTCTTCTTAACTTACATTTTTACTTAGCTTTCTGTCACCTGTAACATAATGTAAAATATCCAAGCACAACAATCACCCATTCCCCCCACCCACATACAAACCCACACTTTTTTTTTGGGAGTGTTAGTGTTTGTGTGCGCGTATGTGTTTATGTCATTGTTTTCTTTTTGTTAGTGTAAGTGTGCAAGTGTGAACGTATTCATGCCAGGGGGGTCAGAAGTCCCCGTGCATCATCATCCCCATTCACAAGACAGGGACGCGCGACGACTCAAACGTGGGGACTTCGAGGACGCCCACATATACCACATCTACTCAGCACATTGCTAAGGCAGACTTAATACCTCTGTTGGTATTTAGGTTGCCGCCAATAACTATCGCTTCCGAATTAAAATCTCCAGTCACCATTATTGGGCGAGTTGATGTTCTGACTACGTATAAAAACTCGTCTAGCAGTAACTCAAACCTCTTCTCGCTATAGTTCGGCGATATATAACCCATTAAGAATGTTATCCCAATTAGTTGCAGGCTAACGAAGCCTTTCCTCCTCTGCAGCTTAAGTACGTCATACTTGCCGGAAATATTGATTATGGCTACATCACAGTCGTTGTCAGTGATCCAGTTTTTACCTTCGCAATTAACCTATTGGGTTCTACAAGGAAGACTAAGTCATAGTCTTCCCGCTTCGCCCAACTCAGCACGAGGTCGTAGGTGACCCGTCGTCTACCGGCGTTAAGTAATAAACATTTCATCGTCGTTTAGATGATTCACGGCTTCCGCACCATTGCACGTCTTGTTTACAAGCGACACTTCCAGTTCTGTGCGCCTTCTGATTGCAATCCAAACACCTAGACTCCTGTTTGCAGGTGCTAATTTGATGGTCGGTAATACCACAGCGGAAGTACATCTTTTTGCGGTCGGGACCACTACATCTAAATGTAGAATGGCCCAGCCTCCAACAACGAAAGTATCGTTGTTTTTTTTTAACTTCTTTTTTTTCTTCTTATTGAGGGCATCCCGAAACCGGATTTGTACTTCGTCTCTCCTGCCCTTTTAAGTGAAACAATGTTCGGAGCGAGGTCTTTACCGACTTCATCTCTAACCATCTTGAAAAGGTCTGCATAACTGGTATCCGTTTTACGTACAGTCACCAGGGTCGAAGGAGGGCCCATCGGCTGGGGAATCTTCTTCTCGCTCGGATCGACAAGTTAAATCGCAATACGCTCATCGGAAGTTTTATTTCTTCTATATCAGTACTCGAGAATCCGGGCCATCTTCACTCCAAAACCATTATTTAAGCTACAATAGTGTATCTTTTGTCCCACCATCCTTAGCCTATTCATGGCCGACATCATATGCGAAGTTAGTTCTTCTTTAGATTCGTCAAGTACCAGGGCTGCGGTGGTTCCTTTATGTTCGTCTACATCTTCTGGGTACAACAATTCTACATTTTTAACCTCTTTTATCATCGTTCTGCTGTGAATATTTCCATCGGCCGACAGTTTCTTTGCAATCGTCAGAGAACAGTCTCACGTAATTTTACCAAACACCCTTACTCCCCTTACTCCCTGGTCTTCTGGGAGTTAAAAACACTATTGCTTGTTTTAGATATCAGGGTGGTGGTTCAACAAGAACCTTCACATTTTTAAGTCTTATAGTCTTATTTTACGTCTTATATCTACCGCTGGGAAAAATTCTTGAAATATGATTTCAAAGAAGAGTTGAGCTAATGACGGTTGAATCAGTACATCGCGTTTGGTAGGTCATTGACCTTGTAGTTATTACTGAATCATGATAATCACCGATGATTTTTATCATTGTTGTATGTTTATTACGACCTTTAATAATTCACCTTTTTTTTTAAAAGGGTTTTTTTATCCCTCTGAGATTTAGTCCTTGCCTGCTCAACAATATTTTATTTATATCTACACCTGTCGGATGATCTTTCTAGACTTCTTGTAACCTTTTCTGTTAATAAAATGGTATAATTTTAACATCCGAAAGCAATTTTTATATTTCTCCATGATTAACGTTTTTCGATTTTCCGTATACAATTAGGGATGAACAAATTTGTGTATGAAGTTTGCAATTATTTTTTTTTTACCTGGAATTTCAAAGTTATATATCTATTTATATGTTTCTTATTATATAAAGACGAAGAGGGTTTTTGTTTATTCGAGATAAACAAAAAAAAATTTTTGATCAGTCGCAACCAAATTGTTAACCGTGTTTTATTGCTCTGGCAAAAGGATGTAGAGCAGCTGCTTTTACTGGGGGACAGAGAGACAGTTGAGCATGTGGTTCTACGATGCCCCCGGTGGGGACATACGCAATACGTTTAAAGCCACTGAGGAGACGCCACTTGATATATTTCATCTCGAAAAACTTGGAAATATATATATTATATACATATATAAATATTCGTTGAAGCACAAACTTTTATGAATTGCCTTAATGAACCGTGAACTGCGTGAGCGTTTCACTGTCTAATAATAATAATTCTATGGAGGGGATAATAATAATAATTATAATTATATTAATAATATTATAATATAATAATAATAATATATATATATATATATATACTATTATATTAATTATTATATTATAATAATTCTATAGAGGGGATGCGGCGGTCATACTGACAGAAGAATGGCAGCAAATGTGGGAGGCTTCCTCGGTTTCTGCCTGGACGAGGCGTCTCATGCATGAGATTGGCCCTGGCTGGGGAGGGGCTGGGATGCAGTTGATCATTACCTTTCTCAGTTTCTCTCTGGACATGAGGAGTTCAACGACTACCTTTACCGCTCTGGCAAAAGGATGTGGAGCAGCTACCTTTACTGGGGGACAGAGAGACAGTTGAGCATGTGGTTCTGCACTGCGTCCAGTGGGGGGATATACGCAATACGTTTAAAGCCACTGAGGAGACGCCTGAAGATATAATGGCCACCATGCTAAAGGACTCTCAGGGATGGGAGCGGATACGTGGGTGGATCTCCACGATTGTATGTGCGAGGGAAGCAGAAGAAGATCAGTGGCATAATAGTTAACTTGGAGGCCTGGGAGGAGGGGACAGCTCCCTTCGGAGTCGCTGTTTTTCCCTGCTTGCGGGGATGGGTTGCCACATGATGATGCACTGGGACTCCCTGACCCCCGTGGCGACGTTTTTGGTGATGCGTGAACACATACAAGAAGGAGCCGGGGGGATGGACAGCCTCCTGCGGAGCCGCCATGCGTAACTTGGAGATGGAGGGCGTTGATGAGGCACGGGGACTTCTACCCTGCCAGCGTGAACTCGCCGTTTTTGTAGCTGAAACACAGCTACAAAAACACGTTTATAGACAAACAGGCTCTTACACTACAGAAAAAAAAAACACATCACTGGACAAGTATACATTCACACACGAACAGACACTGACTCTTCAAAAAAAAAAAAAATATTGTAATAATAATTCTGCAAAAAGTCATCCAATTATGAAAATTCAAACTGGTTATTTGTTAGTAGGTTGAAGGCTAACTTTTACACGCATCAGGTACACTCTCGATCTAATACATGACGGTTATTCAAAAATGTATATATATTGTAGCCGAATGGCCTCGATGGATGGCACGTGGCTACTTAAAACCTTCCGGTAGCCATGAAAAGGGCTGTTTTTGTAGCCGAATAGCTTCTACGGTTCAGTGTAGTTTAAAACCTCATAATAGCCCTGGAAAGGGCTGTTATTGTCGTCGAATGGCTTCGACGACTAATTGTAGTCTAAAACCTTGTGATAACCATGAGAAGGGCTGTTTGAAGGTTTTGGAGTGGTGGCCTTGAAAAGAGCCGTTATTCAGTAGCTCTGAGAAGAACTGTTCGATCTGAAAGATGGTCTCCGGTGAGATCGACTCGGCTGTAGTCGGGGAGTTGCGGCTCGTCCCTTGAAATCAGAGCGGGCTTCCCCTCAGCGGAAGTTGGCACTTTAGCGTGATAGTGGATAGCCCCAGAGCTCCGCAGTGTCGGGTCGACGTCAGTCGTCTTTCGCCGGCGCAGCCGAGATGGTTCTCCCCAAGCGATCCCATGCTGGGACGGCTCCCACAGCTTCGTCCGCTGGCCAGGGCGATTGAAGCCCAGAGAGCTGGAGCGAGAAGATAGCGTCCGCATTCAGCGGCTCCCTCGGCGGGACGGCTAGGCCTGCTGCTCCGGTGGGGATGCTGACATCCGCCGGGTGGTCCTACGTTAAACCGGCCAAGGAACTTCTTCAGTGTTCTTCTATATTCTTCTTCTGCTACGGCAGGCAGTGGTCGACGATGAATTGAGACTTCAAGCCAAACGCCTTCATTTATTCGAGCATGTAGTGATAACACCGCAGCGCCGCTATAGTGGGTGGATCTGCGCGATGAGCTATCTATTTGGTGGTGCGCGTACGTACACCCGTGTAAACCTGGGTATGCGCGTACAAATGCTGCACTCCCGCTGACATCTAAGCTGATCGCACGTTGCGTCCACCGATTTTACATTAAGCATGTGGTAAAAATATATATATATAAAGTTTACTTGTTTTCTCACATCGAATCACGCGAAAACAATTGACCGATTACTTTCAAATTTCTAGGATACATTCTTGTTTATGACCGCCTCTTTCCCTGTATCGAGACACCCCTTGATACACCAAAAAGGTGATAGACTATACTTCACCATTGACGATATAACACATGCAATCAACTGTTTTAAAAATTCCAGCAGTCCCGGTCCTGACGGTATCCGGCTGCTGTGATAAAAGACATTCTGATTAAGGTACCTCGTGTGACACTTAAACTTTTCAATAATTAATTGGAGAACGGCACGTTTCCATGTTGTTGGAAAGAGTCACGTGTGCTGTTCATCCGTAAGCGCAATACGGCTGAACTTGGACTGGAGGTTAAACCGCTTTGTTGCTTAATAACATACCAAACGCCATGGAGAGAACTATTTCTATCAGGCTGATTGACGAATAAAATAACAACGGTGGCATACACGAACATGAGTATGACTTCATAAAGGTTGATCTACTGTTATGGCAATTAACTGTGCCACTAGGTAGGCATTAGAGGTAAGAAGCGGTATGTGGTGCACCCGGGACGTTCCGTTCTTCTTTTCCGGAACACTTCCAATTCCTTTCTCTGGGACTTGGTTTTTGAGGCACTTAGGAACAAGGGCATAAGCACATATCTTCTAAGACAAATTGCTCAGTACTTTAAGATCGAAGATCAATTTTAGAGACAACTAACGGAAAGCTGGAGTGGCAGATGTTTGGAGGGGTTCCCCAGGGCTCTGTTCTGGGTCCCCTTATCTGGATAATAGTCTTTAACAATATTTTAAGGCTTCGATTGCCTGAATCTGTCAGACTCATCGATTACAACGATGATTGCGTTAATGGTGGTATTTAGGAACGAAATTGATTTTACTGAAAAGCAATACTGCATTTTTTCTTATTAATGAATGGCTGAAGGAAAATGACTTCAGCTCACGCCTGATAAGTCACATTAACAGGACGGAGGAGAATTGTCCAAATTAGCCTGAAAATAGTTGACTTCCTAATTCCAAGAGTGGACTGTGTTAAATGTCTGGGAGTGCTCATTGATATTAATCTAAAATTCAGTCAACATGTCTTACGTGTGTGTACAAAGACCGAGACTATGACCAAATCTTTGTGTAGACTAATGTGTTCTCAATGTGCCCCTAAAGCCTCCAAACGAAGAATAATTATGAGCTCAGTTACGTCCATAATTTTATATGCGGCGCCAATCTGGGGCGAAACAGTGATAATAAAACGGAATTTGATTGGGCTAATAGGTTCACATAGGAAAACACTTCTACGGGCGTGTCCTGATACAGAACGGTTAGTTATATAATCCTAGGGTGCAGACAAACTATCTTACAGTCGGAACCCCCACATTAAATATAAAGACTGTGTAATCAGCCGAGTTAGAGTTCATAAGTACCTAGGTGTTTTGTTTGATGAAAAATTGCTTTTCAGCAATCACA
>JAAAKQ030396447.1:0-25215 GCA_010016005.3 Zanna intricata
TTTCATTTTATTTTTAATCCGGGCGATAATAACGTCTAACGTTGTTCGCCCACAAAAAAAAAAAAAAAAAAAAAAAATTTCTTTATCCCCATCCTCTAGAAAGATTTCTTTATAGAGTAAAAATAAAACTTTGCATAAAACCTCATTTGTAATGAAATTATAAATCGCTTAACAATTGACCACTCAGCGTAGGACAGTTTATTTAAAAACTTTTAGTTCACATTATTTATCGGTCAGAATAAATAATAAGATTAATTTTATTACTCATTGCAAACTATATCGTTAAAAATCCTTCGGTTGCATATCCGAATGCTCAATATTTGGCTATTTGTAATTTACATTTATTACTATTGTACCTAAAAGATTTTCTGTTCTGTGAGTGTAAAGTACATTATTAAATTTGACTAGTCGTCGTTATGCTTATTTTATCTATATATATATATATATATAGTGCGATCATCTTATCGCGCATTACTGTACTCCCGATGGCCAGCTTTAAATTCATATTTTGCTGTTTTCTAACATTCTAAGCAGCTATGAAAACGATCATAATCATAGATGTAACTGATTTATTGATTAAGTAAATTTTGTCCATTTTTATTTATTGTCTCGTTCCACTGTCTAGTATTATTTGTATTTTTCCTATCCTATCCTGAATGCGCGCGAGGGAATGCGAGGCTATTTTTTCAGAGCTTTAAATTTTGTAATGAATTCCGCGTAATGTAAATAATTTTTCTTCAGAATTTACGACGCATAAAAATTGATTTAATAATTTTTGTTCGGTGTACACTTCTATTGACATCGATTGCATTGTATTCTGGAAGGGGAAAGAATTACCAGTATCTATGTGGGTGGTTTTTATTGCCGTCATATTTGAAAAATACGGGCGTTGTTTTCACGCTTGTTTCGCCAAAACTATTGGAGGAGGGGGGGTTAATTGGTTTATTACTAATCTTCTCTGTTCGCTTTATCATTTAATTTTATATTTTACTTTATTCTGTTACAGCTTACCTGCTTGTTCACTGTGAGATTGAATTTATTATTACGTATTTTATTTATGAGTTTTTATGAAAATAAAATGCTGCGATAAAGTGGTACCATTAAGCCGTTTATTTATCGATTTTTAGTTACTGCTATATTACAAAATTCTTCATTAAAATACACTAAGTAAATTTAGAAATCGCAATGTATATTTATCTGGGCTATTACAACAAATTTTCTCTCTCGCATACTACACGTGTGCGCACGTACGCGAGCAGCAGAGTAATTGCTTTTAATGATAGTAATTTGAGCTTAGTTTATATGATAGTCCAGAGTTTAGATCTTAATAATTACTAGCTTTTCCAATTTTTTTATTCCTTTGATAATTGATTATTACGTAATGTACTGTTTAATGATTCAATCGTATGAACTTTTCATTCAGAAATTTTGAGCTACTTGTTTACGTACTTGTTATATATTTGCAAAACTTTACTTTCCGCATCAGATACTAATTATTGTAACCTGGATTTTAGAATTTGAGGTACGGATAGTGTGATGATAATTATTCATTATACCAACTACAAGTAGAAAAAACAAAAGATGACTACCACCATTTCAGCAGTTTTTGTTGAAGATATTTTAAATTAACATCTGTTCTGCTCTATCTTTAGTGTTGTGTTTCGCACTGCATAATTTGGGAAAACCGAGTACCCAAAGCAATTGAGTACCTTCCAAAATTACAGAAAACATTACGTTTTTCTTACAGTAATTAAGTTACGTTAATTACAGTAATATGATCAGTATCTAAGTAATAGTAATAGTAAGTAATCTAATATGATAGATTATATAATATTGTATTACCGATATTATCTTATCCAGGTATTTTTTTAATTTATATCTTAACGGAAACCTTTTCTGTTTTTCGATTAAATAATTATTTAATTAAAAATTGAAAAAAATTAAGGTTGCTTTTTCATGTTTGAACAATGGTAACCGTTTATTTAGGCTAGAAAAGGTCTCATTCTTCGCTCGGGAAAGTAGTAGATTTTCACTTCTTTAGTGGTGATGGATGAAGCCTTTGAGGGAAGTCCCATTTTTGTGTTAAGAGTTACTTAAAAAGTCAAATTATAGCTTCTTTCACAATCGGATTGAAAATTCTCATGCGTTATGAAACCATTTCTTTTGGGGAACTTTGAAAGGAGAACGTTATATTGGTTTTTATAAAATTTTGAATATATTTATGAGTATTTGAAATATTCTGTCATAAGACATTTCAGCCGGTAAAGGAATTTAGGAATGTTTTCTTCATTTCAAATCGAGTGAGGTGATCCTGATTTTGAAAAATCAGACTGCACCCCGTTTTATTCTCTTTGGATCGAGCTAGGAAAAATCTCTTGTTAAAAGTATTGAGGATCCAAATTACCAGCTATTTTCCTCTCGACATCCTTTTCAATATTCATTAGAGGTTTTTAATCGAAAGGAATTTTTGGTTTATCTTTGAGACCTGATTAGTAATGATCACCGGAAAGGTGATCATTTTATCTTTAGTTACTATAATTAAAATCTTAAGTATGTTATTTACGTTATAATTGTTAATATATTACTAGGCGAGTGATGAAGAAATTAAGTTCGCTTTTTTTTCTTGTTCGTTTTGTTACCTTTTTTTAATTATGTTGCTAGAGCGGTGATTTACTACATTAATTTGTCTTAGGACGTCGCTAAATTGTAACGGTCAACTATCATTTTGTTGTTTGCCATTACTCTGCTAGCCGATTGCAAAATAATTATCTTGCTAAATATTTCATGGTAAAAAAACAGTTTTCCCATCTGGTCTGAAAATCCTAATTTATAAAAAACATGTTATACATCATTTCGCAGCGTACATTTACGTTATTTTCGTATTTTAGTTTCGTAAAACAAAATGTTGCTAATTATCGCTTATGTTTAAATATATTTTTTTACAAACGTGTATTTTGTGGTGATTCATTTAAAGATGTCATAATTCACAAAAAAATCTTGATTCGAAACGCTTTCTATTATTTTAGTAGATTGTTTCATTAGCTCAGTAGTTTTAGCAAGCGACTGATATTCGATGTTTTGAATTCAATTTCCGGCGTAGGTTTGCCTTTCCTCATTCCTTTTAATTCAAATCATTTATCTGTCTTCAAATATTTTTTTCATAAAAATATGTAAGGCAAATATTTTTTCACTAATCTCCCTTAAATAAATCCTATTAACATGATTATTAATAGCTTATTGCGAAGCTCTTGTATATTTATCGGTAAAAAATTCTGTAACTCAGATAAATGCCGCTTGTATACGAGCTATGTTTATATTTCGCCGAAATGTTGTTAATGCATAGTCACTCATAACTTGCTAGTGAAAAGAGAAAGTAGAATGAAACAAATATGCCGTAAAAGTATTTTGCTTAATATGAAAATTTACATTTATTTTTCCTTGTAGTCATCATTTTAAGGTATTTAGGATGTGTTTTCATTTTCTTTTGGTGCTACTGATCCGTCACAGAGATTGGTCGACTACTGCCAGATTCATCCTTCAATATTCGCTTTACTAGCCTTCTGAAAAACGAAATCTTATCGCCTACCTACTCCCAGTATTTCTGTCGACTATTTCATCACATAAACGAGTTTTAGATGGCAATAAATGTCACTAGCGTTTACTTTACCAGCTGTAAAAAAATTCATTCGCTGTATCTTATTTTAAACGCATTAACATTTTAGACGTACTTGAATCCATAGCAAAAGCGACTGACAGAAATTGAGAAGGTATGAGTGAATGAATTTTGGAATGTTGGGGTAGTAGGGGAATGAAACAGATTTGTAGCATCTGTCGCCTTGTGCGACATTTTGTTCTCCCGTTTCGTTCCTGTGTACGTTATATCTCAGCCGCCATTCGTACCTCTTTATCTTCCTCATATTTCGTTATTCTAGAGGTATTAACCCGCATTAACACTTAATAGATAAATTTTAATTCGTTACGTTTATCCTTTTGATAATAAATACAATTAAGTTACACATTATTGCTGCAGAGGATATTTGCGCAGTACACATCAGACATTAAAGGCTGACTGATAATATACATGTACTGCGAAATGGAAATAATAGTACCCATTTCCATTTCTCTGTAACAGAGAACCCCTCATAAGATTGTTATTTTTGCATACAGCTGTCAGAAATCCTTTCGTTAGGGTGTCTTCCTGTTTTAATCCTCCCGCCAGAATAACGAATTGTAAATTTTGATTTAATCATAGGGGGTAGGGCATCGCGCCCTACCCCTGTTGGTTCACTGATTGTGCTATTTGCCATCCTTTTCTGATCGGACGATTTTCCTTGAATACTGAATATTTCAAAGGCTTATACCCTCTCAAGCCTGTTTCTTGAAACACTACGGAAGATCAGATGACATCTTAAGTCGTTAGCATTATAAATAAATTTTTTCAGGGTTTTTGTATTTGCTTCTATTTTTCTTGAAATTATGCTAAAAATAAATTTATCATGATTTTTATTTTTGACACGCGTATCGATCACCTGTTCTCGTTTTAAGTAATTCATAAATGACTTGAAAACTTATCATTGCCTACTCTCTATTTTTATGCAAGTTTGCTTTATCACATCAAACAGAAATTAGATTAAGTTTCTGTTAATTTAAAGTGTGTAGTGACATGATTTCAACTCTGATATGAGTAATTTACCCACTTTAATGTCATTTTTATAGGGAAAAACCTGACCTGTAAAGGTGTACGATAAAAAACTTTATCGCTCGAAACAGATGAATTGAAAATAAAAGTTGATGTTTTATAACGTTCGCAGTTTTCTTTTTTTTACAGTCGACATTCACGGTAGCTAAAATTCATTTACTATACATTGATACTATTTAACCCATTGCTCCTAGCCTATCTGCATTATAGTTGAATATAATTGAAAAACATTATTCTCTGCAGTTTTTAGCAGTACATTACTGTTTGTTATTTGCTGATAAATCTTCAGTTGGTTGAAAAATTATGTCCATTTCGATTGTTTATTGTTCATTATAAAAAAAATGCGATTTGGACGATGATTAAATTATGTCTGAATGAGTTCATTTTACTTGTTTACGCGAAATTTTCGTTGAGTTTGTTTTAACATAGTCGATTAGTAAACCTTTCAATACTGGCAATTCTACGTTTTTTAATAAACTATTGATTATATTATCGTTTCGGTTTATTGTTTTTTTTTTAATCGCTTCATATGCTTCACGCTTCATAAATTCAATATAAGTGGATCTATCCGAATTAGATTGCAGTGTGAATGTTCATATTAATTTTATTTTATCTATTTTATTTTCATTGATGATAGGAATTAACAAATTCGGTGAGTCAAAATTTTGGACCGTAATATTTTGGACGAGTAAATAATACACATACGTAAATTCAAAGACAGCTGGATACTATAACGATGGCGCATCGTTAATAAGCATCGTAACGAAGTAATTGTTTACCCTTATTGGTGAAAACTAAATTTAACGCTTTTCTGTTTTTGCAATCGGTAATTATTTTATAAATGATGTATGTTATCTGAAGCGAGGTGCTTAAAACTAATACAGTAGTTTATTTGTGAATTAGCAAAGGTATTGTAGGGATATTTTTGTTAGTAAAAGTGTATTTATCAAATCGGCTTGAAATTTTTAGTGGTTTGACGTAACCAACTGATTTTTGGTCGATTCGAATTTAATAATCGTTTTGTTAAATCATGCTTACATTTATGCTTATATATATATATATAAACAAGCGTTCAATATAAAAAGCAACATTTTTCTCTTTTTTTTAACCTGCGGAACCATCGTTAGGTATATCTTCAGAGTATGAGATGAATGAATTGTAGCATGTGTGAAAAATGCTATGCCTGACCGGGATTCGAACCCGGGACCTCCGGATGAAAGGCCGAGACGCTACCCTACCTCTCGCGCTACGGAGGCCGGCATATAATTTTTCATACAGAGATCCTTTCAGTAACGTTCATCCGAATTAATTAATTATTATTAACTTTGTGTATAATTTTTATCGGTCTGGTAGTGCAGGAAAGATTGCTAAGCCTAAGAGTGTACTATTGATTACTCAGATGAAATCTTGGCCGTAATTTTATGCTGCTCTCTCGCTAACCGCGCAGTAGAGTTGAGAACGGGAGATCCGCCCGCTCGAACGTGGTTCCGGAGAAAAGCCCTTGTATCATAGTTTTTGTGAGCGTATTATTCATTTTCTACCGAGCGAGCGATGTAGATATCCGATAACTCACGAAAATTAACGACGGATGACAAAATGAAGTGCGAGTATTTTTCTACTTCACTTCGACCTGCTATTAGATGATGATAAGATGTGAAGAGAGAAGCGACGTAACGTTGAAGCTCATCGTTTGTCTCTCTTGAGGACTTTGCTTTGACTCTCCGATCATCATTACAGTAGAGAAACTGTCATTCGATTACACGGAAGAATCTTCTTTCTCTACAGAAAAAAATTCTCAGCTACTTGTCACATCTCTCAGTGGCCGAACACATTAAATTTTTCATATAAAATATTTTTAAACATTTGTTTTCTATTTTAAAATCAATAATTTCGAAGTACGTGTCGGATAGTGAAGAAACATTATTAACTCAGTACTCGGAAGTGTTTAAAATTTATTTGGGTAAATGATAAAGAAAAATCAAAAGTGCGTACATCTTTGCTAGATTTATGTAGAACTATGCGTATATACCCCGTCGTTTGATCTCATTATCGCTATGAAGAAAGAAACTGATTTCAATTAGAAAGACTAAAAATTACAAGTCATTTACTGAAAATGATGGAAGAATGTTTATTCGAGCGCTTTACTTAGCGTATAATTTATTCCAGTCATCTGCAGTTTGCTCTTTCTCGATCCTTGCATCACCTTAACGAGAATACGGTTTCTTTTGAAACTGTACTTCGTTTCTTTTGTTTATTTTTCTTTCGTGAATGATTGCAACGTCAATCGGCATTATATTAATAGAATTAAAATCCAGTTTATTTTATTCCTATTTTGTATTTCCATTTGAGCTTTTGTGTCGATATTTACTGATTTTTTATTTCTTTTCAGTAATCGTGTTTTTTTTTTTAACGTTTATTTTATTTAATATACCTTAGTTAGCATTATTTTTAAACGCTAAGATACGATCCATTTAACATTTTTCTATATAAATATTTCGTAGTTGGAATTATGAATTATTCGTGTATAAAAAGATTATTACTTTTTATTAATTGTGATTATTATTTATTATTAGTCGTAGTAATGTAAAGAAATAAGTAAATAGATTAAATATTTTTTTGCTGATTTTTGTTGAAAGTATCTTTAATAAATATATTTTATTATATAATTTTTATATTTATGTATAATCTTTTTTTCTCTTCAGTTGAGGACCAGTATGCATTATTGCAACTTATAAAATTATAATTATAAAATAAATTCTGTATTTTATGTAAAATAGTACAATGAATTTTGCTTTTTGTGAAAATAGTTAAAAAAAAAAATTTACGGTAATTTTACACATTTTAGAATACACATTTTCACATATTAGAAGCGCAGTAGTAAATAATTGAAAAGTGAATATGTTATTTTGAAATGGAAAACTGCAACATAAAGTAAGTAAATACTCGTTAATATATTTCAGTCAAAGATTTTTTTTGTTTCTTTAATAAATTAAGCCTTTAAATTAATCTTTTTTATTTTTATTTATAAATAATCCGTTAAAAGCTGAAAAAATGTCTATCGTATTTAATTCAAGAGAGATCTGTTATTTTTTGTTTGATTCCTTTTCGACTCTGTTTTCATGGCATATTATTATGCATTTTTCTTATTTTATTTTCTTCCGTTGAACGGCTCGTTACGCTGTATTAAATCCTGCAAGATTACAACAGAAATTTTATAGTATACATAAAGTAAAAAATATTCGGATGAGATGGATAAAAGTAAGAAAAAATAAAATTTTTAGATGTCAGTTGTCTGCTTTCTTTCACTATTTCTGTATTTTCTATTATTGACGAGTTGCAGATTAAATGCTTGGAGGGATTTTCATGAGTGACGGTTCATTGTATTCGTTTTGAAATCTCCTGAAGTCTTATCTAAAATCTCAACAGAATTTTTGTTTTTAGAAGTTTCAGAAAATTTTCTTACAAAATGAAAATATTATTGACAACATCTAGTATTTTATGCGGGGTTTTTTGACTATGATAATTTGAGAAGAATATCGGTTGAAATATCTTGTAAATTGATTCGAGGTGGTTTACTCCCTCCATACGTAAAATGTATCCCTTTTTTTTCGTCTCCTACAACTTAAGATCGTATCGATTTTGATCCAGTATGAATTATATTTTACAAGAACTTGCAGTCAATCCGCATAAATTCCCAAAACGTTTTTAAGTTTCTTTATGTTATTTTTAACATTATTAACTTGTTTATAAAAAAGGAAATTTTTACGATACGGTTTTCAAATATTATATATATCACACACCACACACACACACGCACGCACGCACGCACGTAGGCAGGCAGGCAGACAGACAGACAGTCAGATATATATATATATATATATACGTTAATGAAATATTTATTTTCGTCTCCTTCTAACTTTGTTACCTCATATCGGATATCTTCAGTCCTTAACTACAATTTTCTTCTAATTTTATCGGCTACGTGCAAAGAATTTTTTATAAGTGACTGGCCAGTTATAATAGCAAATTTATCAGTTATTATTACTAACAGTAACAGAAAGTACTAATACTTAATATAGTAGTTACTGTTTTGTTATTAGGCGTTATACACATATGTGTTTGAAATTTGAAGTCGGTCAAATTCTGGAAGATGGCAAAACGGTATCGGTGACATATTAGTGCATGCAAATTTGAAGCGGTGGAACTGCACTCCCAACGATTTCCCTCATGACTTCAATAGGATTCAGTTGGTGCGCGTATTACAATTTAACAGTTCGTCGACTTAGTGCATGCTGTGCTTTTTATCGATAACTGAAATCATATTTTATGCCATAACCTTTATTACTTGTTTTTTTTTTTTTTTTTTGTAGAGATGTTGGGGAAACTGAAAAAAAAAGTTATACTGCCAGTAATTGCGATAAGTTATATCGCAATTACTCGCTAAGTTATATATTTGATCAAGGTTATTTTAAATTTTAAAGTGCATCCACTTTATTGTAAAAGCTTTTTTTTATTGTAAAATCTACAATATTTTTGTCCGTGAGTGCCGAATAAAGAACGAAATTTTCGAACCGTTTAGAGTATATAGTGTTATAAATGTATTGCAATGAAAAAATAAAATATTTATCTTTGAAGAAAATGAGTGAAAACTAAATGAGAAAATGAGTGATGCGTAATACATTTACGCCTCACTGGATGGAAAGATTGATGTTTATAATATTGTGTTACCTTATTGTAAAAAATAAAGATATTTCTACGATATTCTAAACGATTTAGTTTATTTGATTAAATTCCGTCGGTATATCGCATAAAAATTATCCTGCTTGTTGCCCGCTTCCGTTTCAACGTTCCAGAACTTAGTTAATCGCTCAATAAAAAAATTAGTTTAAAGTATATTTTAGAAAAAATTTATTCATCGTTTAATAAATAGTATTTTAATTTATCTGATGATCAGTTTTTTGCAGAATTATATGTTTCAATGTCACTATTAGGATATTTTTCAAAATCTCAAATTACGAAAAAGAAAATGGGAAGGAAAAATAGGTTTCCGTTAAAAATTTCTGTTAATCTGTGCTTTCTGTTAGAGAATGAAAACGTCGCTTCAGAATAGTTCAAAATGTATTGCTCTATAGAGAAGTACGATGCGTACGTTGCATTCCACACTTAGGTGAAATCACTGTACGCTGTCTTAACTGGCGGTGGCCGTTTTAATGAAATTCTTTTTTCCTTCGCTACCGTCCCGTTGTTAATTGAATTACGCTTTTTCTCTGTTTTTACTGGGATACATTGAAACTGCCGCGGTCCATATAATTTAATTCTTCAAACCTAAGCTGTTTATCTCGTGATGAATAATATAGGGAGTTATTCTTCGGGAGGATGGCGGCTTCATTTCATATATTATGTTTAAATAATGTACAGAATAACAAATAAGTCAATTTGTACGTTGTACATATTTGTACGTTGTACGTATTTGTACGTTGTACAAATAAGTCAATTTCTGCGCAGTTCTGAATTCTTTGGCGAGATGAACGTTTGAATCTAGAGAATGTTGTGAAATTACAGTATAAGTTAGCTTGACCTGATATTCTAGGTATTGTTAATCAAATGAGAAATGATGTGAGGTACTATTTTTAAATTCTTACTTTTAAAGTGATATTCTTACTGTATTCAGCTTTTTTTAAGATAAATCCAGAAAGTAGAAAGATGTATAATGATGATGGTGGTGGTATATTTTTAATTTTAAAATTGATGAAAGCGTTTTGGTTATTGTATTTATCTTCAAATAGTGTACGGCTTACAATTTGTAGTTTGTTGTGTATTTAGGGAAGCTTGTTTTTTATATGGATCTGTAAAGTACTTTTAATATGCCAGTTACAGACCGTAATGAAACATTTATCGCATTTTAATCGATTAAATTAATTTACGTTTAATTGTTAAATACCACCATGATTTACAACATTACTCGGTGTGTGCGGTGTAATCGTTATTTTACGTATAATTGTTTAAAATATCTGATATAACGTCTGTAATTCGTACGGACTAATTAATTACAAACCTCTTGAATGCAGTAACTAATGATTTTAATTCTATGATATCATATAAATTGTTTTAGGTGTTTGCTTGTGCTTTAATAACCTCCTAGACGGTCAGAAAGTTGATGATTTGCGGTCTGAAGTCTGTCAGGTTAGACAAGAACGCGGGAAAGATGGATAGCGGGCGGTCGGATTCATTTCATATTAAAATATGCAAAGCGGGATTGGATACCACAATACTAGCTGCATTTTTCATGAGAATATTTCTCTCGAGTTTCTTGGGACCGCGCATACGGATTGAAGCACATCTGACCTCTACTATTATTAACTCTCCAAATAAATAAAGGTTTTTCTTCCTAGAACAGGGAGTCACTGTACGGCTTTCGCTATATAATGTTTTTTTTTATTTATCGTTCTAACGGGAATCCGATGAAGATTTTTAGCCGTACTCAATACGCTATAAATATTTGTTATCTCATAAGGCATTTAAATTTCCGATATTTTCTGAATTTTTACTTTGTTTACGGTCAACATTTGTCCTTTTGCATTCAAAATATTGTTTGTTGGAGCAAAAATCTAGCTTTTGCGGCTATAAAATGAATTCATTCAATTCCATGTTCAATTTATAAAGGCGTCTGTAACGTACAAATACCCTGATATTATACGAGTAGTAATATATTCTGAATAACAACCTTCTAAAATTGTTTAATAATATTGTATTTAAATAACATTTTTACATAGTTTTAAATTAATTTTTGTATGATTTTTATTATAATTTGATATTTTTTATTCGACTTATCAAAAAGGAGTGTAATGTACTTAGGGTGTATGTATTTTTGTTCATCCGTAGCCGCTCAACGGTTGAACTGATTTAGATGTATGATCTCGCGTTGGAATCCTTACGTTACCGGGAGTATCATAAGCTATATAAAAAAATAAATAAAAAGATTTCTGATTTAACTTCTACGTTTTTTTTTTCTGAACTGAAGGTAACTTTATAAAGAATTTCTCTGGTTCCATTTTGGAAGCCGCACTAGGTAAGATTGGGATAAGATTGGGATAAGACTGCGATCTAAGCATTAATACCTACAAACTTGCAGGTTTTCTTCAGTGATACTTGAACATCCCCTCCAAAATGAAAAAGATGATGAAAAATTTTTTTATGAATGTTTGTCACTGAATATAAAAATTATAAATATGAAACATGTTAATTTTTGTAATGTTTTTATTTAAGTCATTAATTTAAGAAGTACATCTTAAATGACGTACTGATTTAAGGACGTATCATAAAATGAAACATGTTTAGATGAATGCCTCAGAAGTTTGTGTACCGATTTGAAACAAAGTCACACTTGTAAGCATCAAAGAAGGACGCTCGCCTTGTTAAATAAATATTTAAATTTAACGTAAAAATATATCATCGAATATCACAAAATTGTTTCGTGGATATTTTAATAAAAATACCAGATTCCAGAACGAGATAATTTTAAGTGTTTATAATTAAGTGTTCAAAACATCTATATTTTGTTTCTCGAATTTTTATTCTCTTTGTATTTACAGGTTAATTTCCTCCGGTGATTTGTTAAATACCACGTAATAGTAAAATGTAGACTTTCATTACTGTTTCTTTTATAGGCGCAAAGAAAGTAATCCTGTGCACCCAAACGGCTAACGTTGCAAAGGTAGTGTTATCTATGACGGCACCTGACCGCCATTGCTGAACATGAATACCCGTTACAGCTCTCTGGGTGACAGTGTAATCTATTTATTAAAAAATCTAATTAAAAACTTGATTTAATTAACCAAATTAGCACTTTTTATTCTTGTAAATTATGTAAAATATAAGTTCATTTAATTAAAACAAACATGTAAAACACCTGGTTTTTTGTTTAGCCAAATCAGTTGGATAATTTATTTTTATTAATGATTGACAATATAAAGTTGTGAAATTAGATATTCTTTTTTTAACTAAATGGATAAATACGTTGTCGTATGTATTAAGGCGTTTTTTCCCTGAATATTTTACTCTATTATTTTATATTTTTATCGTTGAAATTTCCTAGTTGCACCGGTGGTAATGTTTGAAACCTTTTATTCCTTAAACAAATTGGCTTGTGGGCGTTTTCTACTCTATTTATCATTTCGATGAACTTTGTTTTTTAGCATTGACAAATGCACTTTTTGTTTAATCTGTATTTTTTGTGTCGTGAGATACGATTAGAACTGGACGGCCCTAGTATTCTCTCATCGTTTTTAAAACGTTGAGGGATGTCGCACAGCGTATCATTCCCTTGACGCGTATCTCTTACAAATGATACCGGTTTATGAACTAGCATTATCACTGAGTTTTGTGGTCGGTATAACAGACAATATTCATATTCTCTTCATATTGTCACAAATATATTATCGTTACTATTATTACATCATATATAACGATCATGTGTTGCGATGTAATGTTACGTCATGTCATACTATCGAATTTGACACTATACAATATTCTGAAAGAGTAGCCCTTTCCTCTCTTTTTATTAAATTTAACTTATTTTTTTGAAACTGTAAATAAATACTCGTTGAACAACCATTCATATCTAATTAATTTTTAATTATATATCTATATATATTATAATATATAATACTACTACTACTATATATATAATTATTATTATTATTGTAGAACTATAAGTCAAAACATTTGTCCGTATTTCATAAAATGAAATCTAGACAAGCGATCCGTTTTATATCTAAATCGATATAATCTTCCTTAACAGTAGTTTGAAACGATTATTATTCTAGGTGGAATTAGCGAAATGCAGCCGTCTTACATCGGTCACTTTTTCTACTAACTTTTCATGTCGTAGATCTTTCTTACAGATTATACACTAAAATGTTAAATTTTATGCTACGTTATTATTATTTTACTGGTTTTGTCATTCTTTGCTGTTACGTTATATTTATAACAGTCTTTGTTAGAGATATTTAATGTTTATTTTCTCGGGTTAATCAAAGTCTGGCCGGACTGCTTATATTTTTATTCTAACCGCTTTTTTGTCAGGAATCGGCGATAATTGACCGATTCCTGACGATATTTTTTTAGATTATGATTAACTTATTCTCTGGCCTGGCGATTCACGCTTGTATTCGTAACAAACTGCACACCCACATATACACTCAGTTCGTGACTGAGGGTGGTAGCCGCCTACGTGCTCTAATCCAACGAAGTTGTTCCAGATTTCGAGAAACATACAGAATATCATTCCGATCTAAATAGTTATTTATATGTAATGAATAGTTGTGAAAAGAACTTTAATAAGAATTCATGAAAACTGATATAAATATTAGGTTGGACGTTAAAAACAGTATTAAATTTTTTTTTTAAATTACACTCGATCTTAATTAATTACGTCCGAACATCAGTATAACATATACGAGGCCTATACGAAAAATAAGTAACATTTCCTTCTACCAACCTCGTAGTGCTGCTTTGAGCGTGCGTGCTAGTTTTGTCATTCGTTGCCGTTTGATAGACACATTACAAGTTCAGCGACATTTATTTACAATTGATTAAACCTTTAAAAGTGAATCGAGAATCTGGCCGATTGTAAAATTAGGGTTATTATCGATTTTTAAACACGAGAAATTTTCAACCACCTGATATTCGTTGACAGATTAGTCAAGTTTATGCGATCAAGTCGTTAATGATGGAACGGTTAGAAAATGGGCTGACGTTTAATTAAGGACACAGTAATATGTATGAGGAAAGGAGTGGGCGACCTTCCGTTGTAAATAACAAATTGGTTACGCATGTAAACGAAAAGATTAAAGAAAATCGACGGTTTACAACTTCTTCGTTACGTATTGAGTTCCCTGAAATTTTACAAACAGTTCTGCATGCAATCGTAACACAAAACGTAGGCTATCACAAACACTACTCTCGACGGGTGCCATAAATGATGACGGAGTTACACAAAACCAAGTGACATGGAATTTTAGACAGTCAGCTGTACTCATTCTTTTCTTTCCCGATACAAAATGGTGACAATTTTTTGAACACATATAGATTGGTGACTTGAATCTTTCATATTACCTCAGAATTCAAACAGTAGTCTCTGGAATTACGATACATTTCTGAAACAAAAGTTCAAAATCACCATTTCAGAAGGAAAATCATATTCACCGACCACTAACTTCTGGGATAACAAAAGTGTTTGTTTGGCTTCTTGCCAAGAGTTAAGACTATAAATGATTCGCTTTATGATAAAAACTACGCCATGCACTCCAAAATAAGAGAAGAGGCATGATCAGTCGTGGGGTTTTGTTGTACGCGACTCAACCATCTTTTCTGTTTAGCTTTCGGAACCACCTAAAATATTACTTCAGAGGATGAATGAAGATGATATGTATGAATGTAAGTGAAGTTTGGTTTGTACAGTCTCAGGTCGACCATTGTTAAAATGAAACGAGATGTGTGAAAAATTAAAACCCGACCACCAAAGGACACCGGTATCCACGATCTAGTATTCAAATCCATATAAAACACAGAGCTCGTCTCCATGTTGCCCGTTAAACTCAAAGTCTTGGTTGAACAGTTTATCCTACAAATATTTTGTTCAGTATTTCGCCTAAAAATTAAATTTTCGTATAAAATTCTAAGAAAATAATGACGTTTTAGTACTTTCTTTAACTTTTTTTTCTTACTGTTGGAAAAAAATCTCAGTTCTATGTAACTGATAGAAAATCTTTTGAGCTACATAATAAAATAATAGTCTAAAAAGTTGGTATAAAAGTTGTGCAGTTCTTTCTTTTTGTTTAGTTAAGAATTAAAATTTACTCGCGTTACTGCACATATTTAAATTGAAACTTATTTAAAAAAAAAAAAATTGCTTTAGAAGTTTATTTATTTATTCTAACGTAATTAGTTTTCACTGTCATTATTTTTCATTTGATTCGTCTTTTTCGCTTTTTTAAACGTCCTTATAAAAAGTTACAGATCAAGTCAAAAGCTACGATCGTTACTATAAAAGATTTTTTATGGTTGCTTTTTTCCCGTCAGAGAATCAGAACGAGTTTTCAGGATTCAAAAAACGATTTTCACATTGTTCGGGACCCAAAAGATATGAATTGTAAAGTTGATATTTAGCCCGGTTAAAAAATTCTAATTTTTCCATGCGTTTTTACAAAAAACATTTTCATTATTAACACATACCAAACTTCTTCTTATTTCTTTATTTAATTCTGTTTTTACATAGTTCTTTATTATGTTTTAAGCTTTCATTCATTATTATTTTTAAATAATTATATACGCTTCAGCCATTTCTATTTCTATTTATTTACTTTTGTATTAAACCGTAAATAGTTTTACTCCAGTTTTTACAAATTAAAAAATTATTATAATTAAATCCGTTGATTTTTTAAAATAATTTATATTTCGTGATGCTGCTCTGATCAAGGATATACCACGGTTTCTGTTGATTCGTCACAAAGTGATGAGGTTTATCCTTTGGACTATCCAATTACGACCTGATATGTAACATTTATAATCATACATCTGAGGTAAAGTCAAGGAAATTAAAAATCTTGTTTATTTAAATGCGAACCGTAACCCGGATAATTAATTGTACTTATATGTGCTGTATTAGAATACATACTGATGAATATTTATTTATAATCTTTATCTAAATTATTTACAGTGTTCTATTTAACATTAATTTTTGAAGTTAATTTCGTTTCTGAAATAATGTTACTTTCCTCGTTAAAGTTAGCAAAACTCGTTATCAAACTTTTATCTTTCGTTGTAAGACTAAAGAGTATATTAAGTCAGTCAGACTTCTTGATTACACATGAACTCCCTGAGCTTTGTTCAATGATTTTCTCAGTTATTCGTTATTAAAATCCAATTTCTGTTTCGCTGTTATATTTTCAGTTAAACTGTTTTGTATCGGTGTAATTTAAACTACGGAGTTAAAGTTTACAGCCCCGATTCATGTTTTGTAACTTTAGTAAAGCTATGAACTTTGTCTTGTCACGCTTACATGTCATCACACGCTGGATATTGGATATAAGACACCTGTTGCCATATCGATGTCATTTTGTTGCTTGTCTACAGTTAATGCCGCTGTCTAAGCTGTTACTTTAACTTAAATTCCTCATGTAGTATGACAAATTTGTTTCTTAAACAGAATAGTTCTTCGAAAACATGAGCAATTTAAGTAGAAGTAACGAGGTGACAATTTATGCCTTATACAATTTTTGGAGTGCATATATGAATATATATTTATTTAAAATGGTCTAATTGATTGTGCTTTGGCGGCACAATTTTTTACCGAGTGACAAGATAAATTACTCGACGAACTTGTGTTATATTATATTTTTCTGTCTTAAATTTAACTCATTAGTTTCTTTCCTGTGGCAATAGATTGTTTTAATCATATTTGCTTTCAGATTATTTCTCTCCTCAGCAATGAATCGATTCATTATTCCTAAAAATAATGTCATCAGCGAGTCCTAAGATTTTCATTTTTTCTTCTTAGATTGTTATTCCACTGTATTTTTTTTTTGTTTCAGTCTTTGATGTTTCTTTTATATACAAATTAAAAGATAAAAGGGAGAGAGTTCATCCTTATCTTTCTCATCTATATCCCTCCTTATTTCCTATTAATTTTATAAGTACGTGGTTCTTATACAAATTATTTCTGTATATGTTAATTTAATTTTCTAAAAATCTTAAATATTTTTCCGTTTCTCATTATCGAATGCTTTTCCAAGATATACATATGCCGTGTGCATAGGTTTGTTTTACTTTAACCTATAGCCCAAAATTAATGTAAAGGCTAAAACTGTTTTCCTTATTCGTTGAGTAAGAAAATCTTTCTTTGAAACCATATAAGTACGTTTTCCTCTCGTTCAGTTTCATCTGTGAATCGTTCTGCTTATCGATTTGAAAGCGTGAACATTATAATGAAGCAGTTGTTAGATTTATTTGTTCTTGCTTTCTTTAGTACACTGAAAGTAATGTTTTTATTGAAATCTGAAGTCTGATAATTTTGCCTGCTAATTCTTAACTTCTGTTCATCCCGAAAGCACAGTAATTTAAACGTCAACTGATGACAAAGCACCGTATCACATCTGTTCCTACCTCTTTATTTTTCTAAAAAATATTTTCAATCCTGTCAAATCTATCATGGTATGACTTTTCTGAGGTCATTATCGAATTTGTTTTTCCTTCTACTAATATGTTAAAAAAATGTTTTTCTAAGAGTGATAGACCCCGTTTCTAATTTTAAGAAGTTTTTGCTCTGAGTTGTCGTCTAATTTTATTTATTTATTTTTTTTAATTTTACTCTTGTAAACTAATAATAAATTCGTTCTTAGCGAATTAATTACAATAAAAATGGCATTCAAGGTTTCACCAGAGCATCCGTCCCAGATTTCAGTATATTTCCGATACGACTTGTAATCATATGGCTTTAATTTTTGTAATTTTTCTGGGCACAATTATTACAGGTATCCTTTAGTCAAATTTCAGTTTTTTTCTTTAATTTTATTTATCCTCGTTATTCTACGATATTAATCGGATTAAGATTAAAGTAGGTAATAAATGATTATAATAAACTTTTGTACCGGTGTTTGGCTCGGTTTTTGTTGTCAAACGTTCTTAGAGAAGCTAACATCTGATATATAATTAATAGCGTAGAAGTTTCAGGATATTCAAAGCGTATCCTCTAACTCCGAGAACTTTGTCGTCAAATACTATCCCTGTTTGTTAATTCGTTTTTCGAAAAATTACGAAAATTACTGGATTGTTTAGTCGATTGAATGTTTTAGAATTACCTTTTTTTTTTTTAATTAAAGGTTCTTTCAAAAATATAAAAAGTGATTTATTTTAAAAACAAAACTGATAATTTTATATAAATATTTTTATTGGGTATGGCGTTACAGGAAATTGATGGAATTACATCAGATAAAAATATTTTGCATTTTCCCTTTTGTTTCTTAAAATATAATTTTCTTGTTTAATTTTTTGTTCTCTGTACACTCTTTAAAAAGAATATAATTCTTTAAATTTTCTGTTATAAAAATTACTATTGTTATTATTTTTTCTTAGGTTCTAATTTTTCTTGTAGTCAAATTTAATTATTGTTTACCGTTTATTTCGTAAATGAAGTTTTAAATTTACATTTAATAAAAATTATTCTCAATTTAGTTTTATCAAAATTTAACTTTTTCCATATATCGTCGGAATTTAACAGAAATAATTTTTTTTTTTTGTAATATATTACCAATATTTACATAATATATTATTTTTTAATTACGGAATGAAATTAATTTTATTTAGTTTTATCCGTGGATTAATTTATTTTCTGTTTTGTTTCAGGTAAGACTTGTTTTATTAACGTTTGACCGATGCGGTAAGTTCTTTTTATATTACGCTATTTTAATTACCTTCATACGTCTTAATATTTTACATCGTTTAAAAAACCGTAAAGGAATGGGCTTCGGTTGTTGAACGTTCGACGTTCTACGTTAACCGCTGCGGTAGGAAGTTCGTTCGATATTGGTCGTAGGTACAAAAGTACAGCATTTTCAAATATTTCGATTGCTTCATCCTTTCGTATGTACTCAAAAATGTTATTATGTTTTAGTCTTCAAAATGATTTGATGTATTAGGTTTACTGATTATTATGTTTTTCATGTAAAATTAAGCGTTAAAAAAAAAAAAAAGTTGTGTTTTAAGTTTCTAGAATGTTAGTTTTGAAAAGTAAGTTTGATTAAACAGTTTATGAATATTATAATATTAAAATTCAGTTGATGTTAGATTGATGTTTATATCTGATAACAATATCATGTTTGAGTTATGCGATGTATATAAAAACTGAAATTTTCTGGAGTATTTTTTCGTTTCCTTTTTTGTGTTATTTCTAGTCGGAATTCTTTCCACTATATCTTTTGAAATAGTAGAGTGCTCTTTCATTTTGATGCCTTAAGGAAAAGCAAGAGCAGTACTCTTATATTATAGCGAAAATGTTTTTTCCCCCGTTTTTTGTTGTATCGGTATACGGTTTATAGAAATACGCGTTCAGAAATCTCCATTTCAAATAGAAGAAACCATTTCGGTACGAAAGAAGAGCCGTCACCTGCTCTTTTCACATTTGTACTATTCATCCTTCTACAACCGCGCTATCATCTATATTTATATTTTATACTTTTCTACGTCATGTTTTCCTTATCTTTTCCAATATTTAAAATTCTATTTGAGGTATAACTGTTAATTATTTTTTAAAGATTATTATTAAAATTTATCTAAACAAATTTGGCCGTAAAATAAACTTAACGAAAAATGGGAAAGCAAGTATGATTTTTTTAGGCACCTTGAGCATCTGTCGGTAATTAAAAATTATTGTATTTACATTTCAGTAGTTCATATTTTGTTCTATCTAACGCTAATAAATAACATTATCGTGTATTATTACCGATTTTAATTCAAAGTCTAGATAGCACTGTTAAGGTGAATTGCGGCAAGACATGTATACGCTAGACGACTGTTTCTTATCCTTCTCAGAAGCTACCACTATGATACTAGATCCAATATGAAGATAAGAACGTAAGATATTTACGTTCTGTAAAATCAGTATAACCTTTCGATATTTTGCTTTTTATCGGTCTGTTAGCTCCGAGAATATTATTATACGGTAGTTTCAGTTTGGTGAAAAACCACTTTTCAGTCAAACCGAAATCTAATAGGTTACTATTCTCGGCCCGTTGCCGATACACTGGTAAAAAGGAAGGACGCAAAATTAACTTAATAGTGTTGAAGTAATACTTTCAAAGATATGTTTGCGGCATAAGTTTATGTTTTAATACAAAAGTTGCTCTTGCTAGCACTTGTTTGCCGATCGTTGCTTGCGCTTGACTTTGCTAAATTACATCCATCGGTGTTTTTTTGGTACGTTTGAAGCCGACGTCAATAAAACTTACCCGCTTAAAGGTAGACTCTTGGAAACGTTTTAATAAAATTTAGTTGATGTTACATCATTGAAGATTAAAGTTTACTTTCACACGTTAATGATCAATCCGTTTTTAATGACACTTGCTGGGTGAATTTAATTTTGAATTAATTTCAGTTTGGTTTCCTAATACCTAAAAACACATCTTGATTCGCTGAATTGACTTTTATAATAAAAAAAAACGAAGGGGTTTCTGCAGATTTCTTGATCGACTCGTATTGTAGTAAATAATAACAGTGATAATAATGAATCTTAATGCATTTTGTGTAAAATTTATTTTTTAAGTATTTCAACATATCTCCCTGTTATCTTTTTAGATGAGTATTTTGACAGCAATCTTCGTCTTGGTTGTTATGTACAGACGTTGCTGCCGTGTTATCTGTGATATTTGTGTACCTTTTTACTAACACATTTTTTGTTTCAAAAGTATAGGAAAAACAGTTTCGTTACACGCTTTTTAATCGTTTTATTTATTGTTATACCTGTATCCTAATCGGTGTACTCTTCTTTCATACTTTGTATTTATTGTAAATTTAAAATACATCCACAGTAGGTATAACGAGACATATATGAGTGAAAGCCACAGGGCAGACGTTATATACCTAATGATAATTATTTTTCTACAGAGTTAATTCCTCTCTCTCTTTCTGTTTAGCCTCCGGAATTATCGTAAGGTAATACTTCAGAGGATGAATGAGGATGATATGTATGAATGAAGTGTAGTCTTGTACAATCTTAGGCCGACCGCTCCTGAGAAGTGTTGTTAGGAGTTAATACCTAACTCTGCCTTTCTGCCCGTTCCCTTTTTTGCATTCGCACCACTTATGAAGGACACATTTGATTTTGATGAAATTTTTTGAATAAAATGAGTTCCAGACTTCGAAGTTTGGTTACCGTTTGTCTTAATAGAAAAAGTTTAAGAAGACGCATACCTTTTTTTTTGTAAACAAGATGTAAAGTGAGGGAAGCTAGGCGTGTGGCTAGTAACAGTAGCCAACAGTAGTAGTGTGGTAGAATTATATCTGTTTAGTGTGCGATTTAAAGTAAGCAGTGTACGAACCTGATTGTTGATTTTTCTGGTCTTTTGAAAAGATTGTCGTCAAAGATTAAAATTTCATTAAAACCGACCGTTTCCTTTCAAGCGGTCTTGAAAGGAAACGGTCTAGGTCAACCAGGTTCAGAATTACTAAACATCTATATTGATTGCAACGATTTATGATTGTATGATTTCTTAACTTCGAGGCTTAACAAAAAAAAAAAAAAAAAAATTTGTCGGCACTTTAATAGGTGAATAAATCTTAAAAGAAGGAAAACTGGCTAAAAGTGTAGCATGACATATTGCGTAATTTTGTATTTTTATTCATTATATGTTTTACTGTTCAGATTCAGTATTTTTTATAACGTTAACGGTAAAACTAATATTATTTTACTTATAAATCGAAGTGAAATGAAACTTGTTTTTTTACATTTACACAGTGTTGCAATGTTCGTTATGATTTTTTCGTGGAAACATCGGTTTGTTTGATTGATTGTTTTAATCATTTTTTTTCTGAAGACCTATTTATGTATTTAGGCGGTAAAAAAAATATTCCATAAATAACTGTTCATGACCAAAACAGTCATTTCTTTAAGCGGTAAATTATTAGAGAACTGTTTAAAATACCGCCAAATGGTTGGCTCAAATACGAGAAAAAGTTATTTTACGTAATTATTATTAAAGGTTTTTTTTTCTTGTTTCCCACCGGTGTTAAAAAGTTAATTTTTTTCTTTTTATTTTTTTTAAGAAAAATGTCTGTAATGAAAGTAAATATGGGCAAGCAACAGATAATCGACGGGAAAGTTGAGTAAGAGCTTCCCCGATTTCTCTCTCTTTTTTTTTTGAAGGCTTTTTATTAAGCTTTTCTTCTTAGTGAAAGTTAACCTTTCTTTCTTTCTATTTCTGTTTACCCTCCGGAACTACCGTAAGATATTACTTCAGAGGATGATGAGATTGAAGTATAGTCTTGTAAAATCTCAGGTCGACTACTCCTGAGAAGTGTGGTTAATTGAAACCCAATCACCAAAGATCACGAAAGTGAAAGTTTACCTAGCCTGTTTCGGTAAGTTTGGATCTAAAATTCGTACACGTTTGAAAGACATAATTTTATCAAAACGTAGAACTTTATCTACTATAACAACCGACTTTTTTTTTCTGTTTAGCCTCCACAACTGCCGTAAGATATTACTTCAGAGGATTAATGAGGATATGTATGAATGTGAATGAAGTGTAGTCTTGTACAGTCTCAGGTCGACCGCTCCTGAGAAGAGTGATTAGTTGAAACCCAACCTAGTTGAAACTTCAATTTATGAAGATTAAAAAGTAGAAAATAAAACATATGTAAAAATCTTTTTAAAAACCACTCTTAAATTAAACGCACTAAAAGGTAAAAAATAATTTTAGGACAGTATCTCAGAATGAATTTAACAAACTTTGAAGGTGAAATGTAAGATTTTGTGAAAGTCATAAAGATTTGATGTTTTTGCCAACTTTTTCTTATGTGTGTGAGAATGGCCTGAGATATAAAGCCATAAAGAAAGATTTAAAAAAGCCATCAAGAAAAGTAAAGAGTAGCCATAATTCATCTGTTAGTGCGTTTAATTTAAGTGGTGCTTTAAACATTTTTTTTTCTACATATTTTTTGTGTTTTAAAATTGTTTTTACTTGCTCAGGAATCCTTTTATCAGTAAATCTTTTATACTTTACAATGTACTTGGTTCTAAATTTTGTAATTTACTACCTGACTTTGTTTTCTTTTGACGATTCTGATGAACTCTCGCTTCCCAAATTGATAATGACAAGTTCAATTTGTTGTTCTAGAGGTCCTTGCAGCTTGCGTTACTCATCTTCGTTTTTTTATTATGCTCGCAACATTTTATCCAGTTCTCGACTGAGAGTTCTGTGAAATTTTTATAACAAATTTTCATTGTTGTAGCTGTCGTAAATTGTACATTTTCGGTTGCGACCTGGTCCTTCACCCGAGAACCTTTCCTCATACAACAGCGAAAAATTAATATCTTCCCTCATACAGCAGGGAAACCTTCCTCATACAACTGAACTTTCGTCAAATTTTCATGAAATGGTAAGCTGTTAGTCGATAAGAATTAACTAAAATATCGGCACTGTTTACTGGCACGTTAGGCATTCATTTTTCTCTTATCCATTTTAAAAACATGTTTCAGTTCATCTGAGAATGATAATTCACTGAGGAAGATTTGGCTTTCCTTACTGTCAAGCAGTTGGAAACGAATCCCATTTCACTACCGGTGTTGATAATTATTACCTTTTCTCCTTTTTAAATTAGCACAGCTAAACATTCAGGCTCATTGACAACATTTCTGTTGGCAATAAGAACGTAAAATATAAGTCTCATCGACGTAGACGATTTCGTCTTCCTTCAACTCGATCTGCGTCTTGTTGGTATTCTTCAATTTTATTCAAATACACAAACCGTTTGTACTAAATATAATGTTTCTCAATAAGAACTGTCCTGTTATTTCTGTTTATTTCTCTTTCATTTGAAGTCCATGGGTAACAAAAATGTCTGTAAGCTACTCTTTTGCCCATTAAATACCCCATAACTTTTTAGTTTTGTGGTAAGTTTCCTTAGAGAAGACAGAGCAGCCCTTATTTAACTTTGCTACATCAACGTGTGGCAAGTGTTAACGTTTTACAAAGTAAAACGTGTGGCACGTCAACGTTTTACGACGTGCCACACGTCGTATGGCATTCCGATCAAAACTGTCCGGGTTCGTCACTTTAATTTTGGGTTTTATTCCTTTGTGAGGAGAACTGAATTTTTCTCCAGTTCTTTCACCAGTAATTCGTTAAACTGTTCTTTTTGAAACTTCTATGGCACACGTTGTAGAACGCAATACGTTCTACAACTTTTTTTGTTGTCACTAAGAAAATTCCAACTGCAGCTTCTCCTGCCTTGAGATAAAAAACTTGGTGTATTTCCCTTGTGTCTTTCCCTTGGCGGTGAGTGTCTTTCCCTGTTAATTAGATATATGCAAAATAATAAAATCAATTCACTAGGAATAAAGCCAATAAAAATTTACTACTTTCAAGAATTGAAACTCGAAGAACGCTGTAATCGGACGATAACCTTACTCTTAGGATAAACACAATTAACTGGAAAAGTTTTAACTGTAAATACAGTATAAATTAGAACGGAATCATTTAATAAAACAAGTTTTTTCTGAATGAATCAGGAACGGTTTGTATAAATAGAGATTGTTCATTTGAATATTTAGAATGACGCAGAATTAGAAAGACTTTTAGAATGACTTTTTTTTTCTTTTTTTTTTACGTAGGAGGAGTAAAAAAGCCCTAACGGCCGAAATCTGCCCGCGCAGATAACAGTGTAGGAATTGCACCCACTAAAATACCTCCCCCTTCATCCCAGGGGTAACCGGAATCGCCTTTCGGCATAACGTCAGCCAC
>JAAAKQ030396780.1:0-17873 GCA_010016005.3 Zanna intricata
CACATCATCCTCATTCATCCTCTGAAGTAATACCTTACGGTAGTTCCGGAGGCTAAACAGATAAAGAGAGAGATCTCAACAAAATGTATCATAACTTATTTTTAAATATTAAATAGTACTCTTAATAGTATTTCGTATCTTAATGAATTCATCCTGTAGAATTCGTTTGCTGGATAAAAACAATATGTCTCTTTTCAAAGTAGATAGATTTAAAAAAAAAAAATAATTGATAAATTAACCCACATTGTTATTTATATTATTTTCAATCGTAAACACAAATGACTAACCATATTTGACTAGTACTTTCAACTTTGACCAATCAGTATGGTCGAAGTCGCACGTGTTTTCGATTGAAAGTAAATCAAATAACGATGTGGGTTACTTAGTCAAGTACAGTTTTGGAACCTGAAAACATTTACATCAATCAAGAGGAAGACCTGAACAAGTTTAAGATGACATTTATTGTTCGCATTGATGATGAGAATAAGACAAGTGATTAAGGACGTCTGAAATAAACACGTGAAATAGTTGATATACAGTATTTTATTAAGAAAGATGTTATACAGTTAGCAAAATTAGGTGATTACAAACATTTAATACGCATTCAAAAATTTGTAAAAAAAAAAAAAACCACTTCAGATTCAGCTTGTGGAATTTCAAAATCAGAAATTTAAAAACTTCGAAAAGAAAAGTAGGATCTTCTTAAATCTAAATCACAGTCGTCCTCATTCAGCACACTATAAAAATATAAACGTTCAAAACCAGTCAGTAGATAAGACAGTTTTGATCAAGGCATTGTATACTCTGAACTATTAATGAGTTTCACGCAAAACATAATGGATTGCATAAATTAAATTATGCAATGAACTTCAAGAGAGTTTTGAATTTTAAGGTTCTAGAACTACAGAGCAGCTATCCTGAAAGAGTTAGGCTTTGTGGTGTAAAACGGATAATAGTAGAAAACTATGGATTGAGAAAGAAGACATCCAGTGCAATAGGATGGAAGATTTAAGAAAAATGATCAGTTGCTGAAAAAAAACATTTTTTTTTTATTTGAACAAATCGTATATTTCAATTTCCCATTTGACAACAAACTGTCATCAGATGACAGTGATGAAGTAAATGTGCCGATTAAAGGTGATTGGTTAATCATAATCCATTATAGAGGATAATTAGGGTTCAATCCGAACACATTGTTAAATTGTAAAACAAATTCAAAATGCGTTAGCTATCAAGATACCGTCAACAACAATTTCATAAAGTAAGCATCTGAAAAATTAATTCTTTGGTCTTCTGTCCCCCATAATTGGTGGTTATCATTGATGTGCTATACCATAATTCACTTTTAGAGAACCCTCCACCAAAAATCCATCTTCTTTCCTCCCATCCTCCCCTCACTTATCACCCACATTCGCGCTTACCTTCCTCCCACCAACCGCCCACCATCAGCTTAATCCTCCCCAAATTATCCATCCACCTACCTTCCTTTCACTAGCTCTCTCTATCCACCTTTCTGTCTTTTAGCCTCTGGAACTACACCCTAAGATATTGCTTCAGAGGATGAATGAGGTGGATATGAATGAATGTGAATGAAGTGTACTCCTTGTTCAATCTCAGGTCTACCACTCCAAAGAAGTGTGGTAAATTGAAACCCTACAACTAAAAAGCACTGGTATCCACGATCTAGTATTTAAATCCTTATAAAGTAACCCACCATCCACCTACTATTTTCCCACTATCCGCCCTTAATCCACCCACCAAAAGCAAAAAACAAAATTGAAATAAAATCAATCATAAACATGCAAAAAATAACTATCATAAAATGATTTAAATTAAATATAACTCAAATTAAATACTACCGTAAGTAAAAGACTACTTTGACGCTGTGGTAATAATAAGTGCAATAAAAATACAAATGAAAAACTGTTTAATAATGTAATTTAGATCAATATTCACTCGTTGACGTGAACTGTGTCGAAAGATAATTAAATGAGTTTGTGTTCATGCAATTAAAATTTAGTAAAACAGTATTTTATTTGCCAAAAACTACCAAATAATAATATTAGTTCAAAACAGGTTATGTCATAATAGAATATTGGGTATATAGAATATTAATTGGGTATAAATTGATGGAACAAATTATTAATGATATCATCTTAAAGTCTTTAAAAAGTCTTTAGAAGTCTTCTAAGAATACATTTTAGTCACATTCATAACATTGTTGCTGCTAATTGCTTTGGATCGTGGACAGGAGTAATTAAATATTATTGGGTCATGTAATTAATTGTTTGGGCCACGTAAACTGTTTGAACCTCCAACTTCTCGTACATAGTTTAATTCTCACAAAATACTTAAAAAAACCAATAAAAAAATTACAATATTAAAATTGTATTAAGTAATAACATATGTAACGGTACGAAAAGAAATACATTCAAAATTTTACAGCTTTATTTTTGCTGATCGCAACCACTAAAAACCTGACAAATAATATAGTCAGGTTTTTACAAAATAAATTTTTCATAAAAATAAAAAAGAAACAATTAGACGTACGCTAAAATTTTACTGCATAAAAAAACCGCGAGATATAATTTTCTAAAGGATTTTCCACTTAAAAAATGAACGTTACTTAATTTCAGTTTTCTGCCCTTTCCCAAAAATTTACACCTAACTTGACAAGTCAATACCATATTTCCGGTCGCACCGACATATGACTTCATTATTTATGTCTTATACCTTGGGGAGTTGCTAGCGCCCTTCTGATAAGTACGACAACTTGGCCGAGAGGCGGTGTCGTTACATCTATAATGTTTAACATAGGGTTTTTCGACACTTTTCATAACTTCAAACATTTTATTAAATAAAAGATTTTAGATGTATGAATTGTATTTTATATAAATCCTGAATAAAAATGTAATCTTATGCGCAAAACAGTATTTCGATTAGCGTTCTTACTTTTTTTTTTATTGGAGCGCATCAAAGTTCCAGAGTAACTACAAACATTTTCGGACTTCACAAGTGGTCCGACCGAGATCAGTTGATCCTGATCTGACAAGAACGAGTCAACAAATTTTCATGAAATTTTAACATTCATAACTAAATATAATTGTAAATGATGTGGTCTGGAGACATTTAGCCTCACAATTTTATACTTAGGCATATATATATATATATATATACACAATGGCTATCTCTAAAGAAAAGACAGCTAGAAATTTTTCTCCTTCAGATTGACGAACCTGAGTCGTTCATGTTCACGCTAGTAATGTACGCACTGTATTGCTGTCCTCTTGCTGTCTGTAAGTTGTCGCTTTGAAGTATCTTTAATTACGTGAGAGTTATTGTGTTGTAAAATGAATAAGAAAATCGATGAAATACGTGAAGTAATACGTGTTTAAACCATTAAACTATCTAAATGTTAAGTCGGCTGAAATTCATAAATAGTTGTTTGCTGTGTACGGTGATAATGTACGTCGAAAAATGGTGTGAAATGTTTAGAAATAAGTAATTAATGTGCATGATGGACGTTCTGTGAGGCCCTCGATAATCATAGAGGACTTCTTGAAACGCGTCGATGATGAAAGCAAAAGAGATCGTCGCTCAACGATTTCCGACCAGTCCCTTCTTTTTTCTGATTTTTCAAGAGCTATTATTGGTCGCATTGTTGTTTGTGGACGTTGGGTGCCACACATCTTAATGGAACGTCACAAAAAAATCCAAACGGGATCTGCTTTGGAATTTTTGATGCGCTACACAGAAAAAACTGATGGAGTTCCTTAATTCAATGTTACCGGCGATTAAACATGTTTTTCTTGTTACACGCCAGAGAGAAATGGCAATCAAGTGAGTAGCGTCATCTTTTAATCACAAAGCAGAGCAACAAAGATCAAGACCACACAAACTGATGGCCACAGTCTATTGGGATCGGTTAGGCACACTGCTGATTGATTTCATCTCACGTGAAATGACTATAAATGCAGAAGCCTACTGGGAAACTCTACGTTAAGTGATGGCGCGCCATTCAAAATTGGCGACGTGGACGGCTGACCAATGGCGTCGTTCTGCTGCATGATAATGCCCGTCCACTTGTTGTGGCTCCAACACGTGATTTACTGAGAAAATTTGGTTGGGAAATTTACGATCACTCACGATATAGTCCGGACTTAGATCCTTTTCATTACTAATTTTTTTTGAAAATTGAAAGAATTATTGAGTGGTAAGCAATTCGCGGGTGACGAACTTAAAAAAAAATTGTTAATCAGTGGCTAAATTGGCGACAGAAGATTATAACGAGGTTATATTGAAGTTTGTGTATCGCTACGATACATGTCTTAATTCATGTGGCGATTATATATACAAGTAATATAAGCTATGTAGTTTTAAGAGAAATAAAATTTATTTATAAAGTTTTCAGAATAAATTTTTTTACAATGAAACGATCTTTACTTTAGAAATAACCTCTTGTATGTTATCTATCAAAATGTCTGGGCGTTTCATGAAATAAGTTATTATGGAATAATAAGATTGATTTTACTTTTTTTGCCCTGATACAGGTTTAAATGAAATGCAGTGTTTATCATTATTAAATATTTTTTATATCTATGGGTATAAGATATGGAATGCATCTCAAACAGTGTCTTCCAGATAAATGTCAACCACATCTTCATGAGGTGTAGCTATGGCTTTCTTCATGGTGCATCCTGTTCTCTGATGACCGAGTGGGCATCGGTATAAATGACTTTTTTCTACCAACAGTCTCTGATGAGGGTGGATGAGTGGGTAAAAGAAGGGCACTATATTGCCCTGACTGTGAAATTGCCCCCAAAGGCAAATGAGTCACCAGATCAATGGTATTGGAATGGAAAAGGCAGTGGAATTTTTAATGGCATGGCATTAAAGATCCCTAAGAATATCCTTCGTCGACCATGGCATGGGATGAACCTTCTTGTAAAAAACTCTGGAGGTAAAGCTTCCCCTCATTCAGATCTCCAGGAGGGGAATATAACAAGGTTATGCTTATGAAGAAGTAAGAACGAAGTATGGGTAAAGAAAGGGTAATTTTGCAGGCAGGGCTGGAAAAATGAAAAAGAAAACGGGAAATACAATAAGAATAGAAACATGGAATGTACCGACACTAATGCAAAAGAGTAAGCTTGAAAACACAAAACAACAAATGATTAGAAATAAATTAGACATACTTGGAATGAATGAAGTGAGATTGGGAGGAAATGGAAAATGGAGAATTGTTGAGTGGAGACTACCACTTGTACTACTCTGGTACCAAAAGAAGTGGTGGGAATAAAGTTCATGTATTAATAAAAAAATAAAAAACTAGTAGGAAAATTAATTAGGGTGGAATATGTTGATCGCCTGATGATAAGGATGGAAGATAGAGATATTTTATGATAATTCAAGTATATATGCCAGCATCACAGTATGCTGAAGAAGATCTTGAGGAGTATTATGAAAAGCTGGGAAATATACTAGAAAAAGAAAGGAAAATGGCATGTATATTGATGTGATGGGAGACTAAGATTAAAATGCTGCGGTTGGTAAAGGACAAGAAGGCAAGATGGAAAATATGGTTTACATAATAGAAACAAAAAAGGAAAGACATTAGTACATTTCTACATTGAAAATGATATGTTACCAGGAAACACAATGTTTGAAAATCATAAGAAAAAGAGATATACATGGGCGTCAAGTTCAGTTGGAGAGAAGTAGCAAATTGATTACATGCTCATAAAAAAGTTAAAAGATCTATATGAAAAATGCAAAATCCAAAAGCCAGATGCAGATATAAATCTGACCTTATGCAAAATCACAGCACAATTTTAGGATCTTTTCTATCATTTTGGGAGTTATTACCTAAGTGGGGTGTCCAGAATATGGTTTGTCCTCAGTTCTCTTATGACCTTTTTTTTTCAAATTCAGAAACCCACTTACGTATCGTTGAATATAATAAGTCTTTTAGTATTGAATCCACTTCTTGTCTGATTTGAAACAGTGTTAAACCTTTCAAATGGAAGTATTTTATAACAGCGCAATTTACAAATTTTTCCATTTTTGTGAGAATAATAAAGGCATCTAGCTCCAAAGTGTGTTAAACATATACTAACCAAACTACTGACCTGAAATTACATTAAACTAGTGAAGGATGGTTTGCCAGTAAGATATTAGATCTGCTTGTACCATCTTTATATCAGGCGGGAGAACTTATTAGTCTACTCTCAACAATTAAATATTATATTCAAAGTGTATTAAACTGACAATTTGCATAAAAGTAAAGTAAAGCTTAAAACATATGATTTGAAGTATTGTTAAATAAATTTTCACATTTTTGTTACTGTTTTCCAAAAGTTCAACCACATATCACTCATTACATAACACAATGATTTCAGAATGTAATTTCTAGATAAATATTTTTATTGTAAATAACTAAATAGAAATGTGAAATGGTTTACGATTACTATTTAAGTAAAATTTCTTGCAAACAGAATATTTATTACATATTTAATAACCTTAATTCTTGCTAAGAAGGAGAATATGTTTATATTTGAATTATACAATTTTTATTTTTGAGATGTAAAAAATTTTATCTAAATTTTATAAAACCTTATGAAAAAATTTTAGTTCTGTTAAAGCAATTTACTCATCATCAGCTAATGTTTGTAAATATATGGAAATAATTGATTAAATTAAATTTTAAAAAAGTGTAATTCTGAATGAATATTAAATCATAAGGACATTTTAAGTTTTGCTTTAAAATCAATTAGATCTTCATAAAATAAATAAACGCAGATAAATTCTTGTTTAACGTAATTTATCCAAATAATTTCATTTTACAAAGTTACAGTTTTAGATTAGTAAGATATTTTTGTTTGTTACTTATTTTGACAATGTTACAATCATTTAATTCATTTGAAATTAAATCTCTTCAAAAAAATTATTAAATGTTATCTGAAAAACACTGTTTATATTCTAACATATTCGTAACAGAATAATAACAAACATTAGAAATTAAAATGTTGATGACATACATAAGGTTAACAATTGATATAATATAGTACATAAAATATTTGTAATCATTATTAATACTTACAAATACATGAATAAGAAAATTTATTATTTCATACCTTTAAATGAAGTCAATTTTTAATATAATACAAGAAATTTAGATAAATGCAAGAAAATAATTTTGAATACCTAAATTTAATGTATTACAATGTCACAATGTCATACTACACCATTTTGAATTTCAATCATTGTAATTTTATTTAAAAAAACATATATAAGTTTATAGGAAAAGAAGAAAATAAATATAAAACAAGAGTACATAAATAATTAATTTGTCACATGACAAAATATTTACGTTTTATATTTTCATGAATTAAAATTATAACTGATATTATCTAATTTACTGATAAAAATAGATTTATTTTAAGTATAAGATCATTTTAAAATATTTTTAAGGTAGTACAGAATGATCTTTTTAAAATAATATAGAATGTGATTTATAAATATATGTCTTCTTTTTTTTTTACCTCCGGAACCACAATTAAATATACCTTCAGAGGGATGAGATGAATGAATTGTAGCGTGTGTGAAAAATGCCATGCCTGACCAGGATTCGAACCCGGGAAATAAATATATGTCTGGTGCCAATCATTCTGGTAGTCTCCTAGAAAATATTTGCAAGTTACTTGTTATACAAATGACTGTTAAGTCACTAATTAAAATTCAGTTTATTAATTTAATTAATGAAGTGATTAAATATAAATCTTAATAAATTAACATACCATAAAATGAAATGGCGTTCTTTACTTACAATAAATAATATTTCAAGGTATTACTCATAAGAAATAAATGCTTGCGTGTTGTGCTGAATGTTAAAGATGGAAAATTTATATGATTCAAAAGAATAGTTAATACATCTTTCCTTATTCATTACATGCTGTAATATAGAATATAAAAAGTAAATATTTCTTTGTTCAAGAGAAAGATAATTGAGCTTATAATGGATTTAAGAGTAATGAAATTTAATCCAGAATCAGTACATTAAAATTTTGATTCTTAACAGTTGCAATCAACATCACAAGTAGAAAAAATTTAATTCTCATAATTTAGAAAAATCATAAATTATATAATTGAAGGAAAAGGTTTTACATAAATTCAACTGACTTACAAATCTGAAATTTAATTACAAACAGTTCCTTTACAAACCTAGTTTATTATTTCAACTACTGCAAAATTTGCATTGTAGTTTATAAAAATATTTAAATTAACTAATGTTTATAATTTACTAAACTGAATATTAAATAATAGAATTCTTTTAAAATGAAGGTTTTTTAATGCTTTTTGGTAAAAAGAGAACCCACATCCTTATAGTTTAGGTCTATTTTTCTTACCATCCTAAGTTTCTGAAACACATTTTAAAATTATTGATTGCCTAGTAGATATTATACATTTATATCTTTTTTTTTTATCTCCAAAACTACTATTAGGTATTCCAGCAAAGGATGAGATAAATGATTTGTAACATGTGTGAAAATGAAAGGTTGAGATTCTATCACTCATACCATGGAGGCTGACTATCAATTTATAACTCTCTTTTTTTCTGTTTAACCTCCAGAACAAGGTATTACTTCAGAGGATGAATGAGGATGATATATATGAATGTGAATGAAGTGTAGTCTTGAACAGTCTCAGGTCGACCACTGCTGAGAAGTGTGGTTAATTGAAACCCAACCACCAGCAAAGAACACTGGTATCCACGATCTAGTATTCAAATCTGTATAAAAATAAATATCCATTTATATCTCTCTCTTTATCTGTTTAGCCTCCGGAACTACCGTAAAGTATTACTTCAGAGGATAAAGTGTATGAATGTGAATGAATCCATTTATATCTGGACTTATCAATCGTAACCTTTCAATTTATTCCTAGTAAATATTATAAATCATAAGAGAATATCTCATTTTGGCCTATGGAACATCAAAATGTTCTATAAGTCAGGCAAGTAATACTTCTTGCTATTGATAACCAATTAGATTGTTCAGAACGTTTTAGTTAATTATTAGAGCACTATGTTCTAGCTAAGTATAATCCTTCACCATAATTATGATTGAACTAATCGCTCTACATTTAAATATTTTTAAAATAAATCATTAACATCTCCTATTAGTTAAGATTAATATCAAAACTTATCATGGCAGTGTTTAACTGAATAGTAGATACGCGAGCTCTCATTTTTAGATAACATAGGAATAGACTGAAAAATAAAACAACATTTTTTTTAAATATAGATTTAAAAAAAAATTTTATGTATCTATCATACTTTATTAAGTTTCATTTTATCACTTTTTTTAGTTCTTTCTATAAATAGGACTATTCTTATTATGATCGATTCAGATTGATGTAGAAGTATTTGTTCTCACAGCTTTGGGTTTTTTTTTTACATTTACTTGACTGATAAAGAATGCGGCTGTACACAAAGGTAGGCTGCGGCCACCTCTATTAATAGCGGTTTACAAATAAAAAAATGTAGACCTTACTAAGAAGGAAGTCATAATCAGCCTAATGAGTTAACTCTTCGAACATAGAAGTAACGTGATACAGTATGTTTTCGAATCGTTTAGAACAATTCTTTTCAGTTTGTGTATCCGTAAAAAATGACGTGTAGTTAAACGTGCAGGAGGTTATTAGATGGTTATTACAAATAATGGCAACAATCTGGAGTCCTGATAAAAAACATAGTGATCGTGAAAGGTTATTATAATTTTTTCATTTAAGTGGAAGTTTATTTTTAATTAATCTAGTCTGTTTTTTAGGCGGAGTTAGATAATTGCTCTGCTAAATTAGGTTGCAGTGAATTTAACCTAACTCATGATTGTTTCTAGTAATATTTTTATGTAGTTTTTATTAACATGTTTACGTTTGGGTCGTAAGGATATGAATTATTTAATGAATACATTTCTGCGTAATGTGCTGATTATTGTTTTGATAACGTCATTAATATGAATGTGTGCTTTAGTTTGCAGCAGTATGTTTACAGTATATATTCATGTTATTGGGATACTGTGAAATTTTATCTACGATTTAATAAATGTTTGAATTAAACTTTTCCATTAAGTTTTGCATTTTAGATTTGTGGTATTTGATTTTTGTAGTAGCTTGGATAGAGTTATATATATGTGTGTGTTGTACTTGCGAATGTAAACAGCCTTATGGAAGTATAATGGTCAGTTTTGTACAGCTTTTAGTGTTCCATGAAAATAAATGCACTGCAAGTTTTTATTATTTTCATTACTATATTGCTGTCTTTTCAGAGGAATTGTGTTAAAGTAAAGATGTTGTGCGTAAGATTTCAACTAAAAAACTGTTATTCGCTCCTTGTTACATAAAAAAGTGACAAGTAGCTAATCCTTCTTGTATTGTATGTTGTTACCAATTTTTTTGAAACTTTTTCTGGGTGCTAAGATTGTATAGAATATGGTATTTGCTGTCGATAGTTTCAGAGTATCCTAATTTTATGTTCATTAATGTTAAAATTGAAATGGGACCATAATTTCTAACATCTTGATATAATCACTTTTATGTACAGCAGCATTTAATGTCAGCAAATTTCCAGAGATGGAAATGTGCTTACTGATTAAAATTCATTAAAAAAAAAAAATACTAAGCTCAAAAAGTATTTCCACCAGTCGTGTAACAAAATGCAGTTGGAATACATCTTTAACCACATTATCACTTGGTTTTTCTCTGTATAACATTAAAGAATCAATAATAATGTTTTTTTATGTACACTTTAATAATTAAATATGTAATTTATATAAATAGTCTAAAAATCTTGGTTAATTTTTACTTGAGTAAGTGTAATTTACCAACTTATGTATGTATTTCTCTATTATCTGCATATTAATTTGAAACTCTCTTACACTGCTAATGATCCTTCTTTTTCTAGAATCTCCTAATGACATCTGTGCTTATAATGTTTTTGACACCTTTCCTCACAGATCTCCATCACTTGTAACAAACTGTTTGCATGACTGCTATCACTAAAGGTGAATTCGCAAACTTAAAAGTTCTTTAGTATGTTTCTTCTTAGAGACCCTGTCTTAAGAAGACATTTTTATTTAAAGTGAGTGCAAAATGTTGACTTTTAGTGTATGTGAATATGTGGTAATATGTAAGTATTTGCCTGTACAATCAAATATCAGCTATGGTAAACAATATTGCAAGCTGTTTTCTTTATAAAAAAATGGAGAGTGCTTAAATATATATTACAGTGTTGAAATTATAATTTAACACATTATAAGAAATATAATCATTTTGATCATAGTATCATAAAGAGTGCGGCATAAACATCTGATTATTATTTGTTAATACAATTATTGTTGTTGCAGAGTACTAACTGTTGAGAGGGATAATCACAATAAATAAAATATCAGCAACTTATTTGTACACTGCTGCTTTTAAAGCTTTAAAAAGCAGCAATGTTGGTAAAAAAATTACTTTGAAAACATTTTATTTTTAGTTGCAATTAACAATGGTGCTATATAAACGAATTTGCAATTACATTTCTAACTACTAAATATGAAAAATATTTTTTATTATTTCAAGTCATTCGCCTTTTAGTCCAATATCACCGACATATGATTGAAACTTTTGATTAAGAAGTTGGCAAGCATTTTGTGTGAACTGATATCCCACAACTTGATTTCTTTAGTTGTGATATACTTTATATGAAATGATAGCTTCTATCAATGTGCTTGTTGTTGGATTTATACGTGCTAGTCTTCATTGATGTTATTATCCAAGTAAATGAGAGTTGATTTAGTTATAAGTGTGGATCCACTTTGCTGAATAGGCCATGTAACCATTTAGCTTTTTTTTTGCATATATTGGTTAGAGCCATGAATTTGGCTTCACATGAACATATTTGTAAGAGTTTTCTGTTTACTTGTAGCCCAATATATGGCTGCTCCTTAGAGTAGAAAAACATATTTCTGATGATAGACTTGTCTTCTCCCGTTAAAGCCTATCAGGGCTAGGAATGTTGTGAGGGGGTGTGATGACTGGAATCTTCACAAAGAAGCGGGTGTCTTACCCTGCAGGGGGATGATAGACTTGTCTGTTTTATCATTTTCCCATTCTGCATCATAGGAAGCAATCAGTTGAGAATCTTCATTTCAATGAAATTACAATAGCATATATATCCTTATATCCTTATAAATAATGAAGCAATTGTTTGACAGTACTCACATGCTTGGTGTGATTTTGGTTAAATATTCTTAGTGTATAGGCTGGATAACCGATGTAAGGCCTGCTTACTTGGCTGAAATACAATATTATATTACAACAGCTTGATAGGAAAATCTTCTTTACCAGATGATTTCTCTTCTGTTTTTTCTGCAGAAGTCAGTTTTAGACCTGCTTCCAGCGGCATGTTTACCAGATTGCATTCGTGCATCTTGAATTTTCTTAATATTTTATTGATGTAATTTTCTTGATTTATGTACAATTTTAAATTTTCTCTGGAGTAATTGTATTTTATATTCAGTAAGAAATTCAGCTCTTCGAAGTACTTCACGTTTTCATATATATATGAAGATGAGTGAGTAGTTGATCCTTAAGTTCTGTTGAATTAGCAATTACAAGCAGTATTTGTCATTCACAAATACTGCGATGAGTTTGAAATCTTCTCCTTTACAGTTACTTTCAACTGCAACAACTCAGCAACACTCAGTTGAGTAGCATCTTCATGAAAATAATATAAATAATAGAAGAATTTGCAGCCGAAAATGTAAAATTGGTTTTGCTCACATTGGATGAAGTTGATACTAAATAGAATTTGTTTTATGTACCAATCTGTATCCATTTTTAATAACAATCTTGTGCATTATTAAATAATTGCAAAAACCTTTTTGTTGGTAATAAGTATTTCATGTTATTGTTCATTACTAAATTTAATAATTTTTTGCTTCTTCTAAGAGAACCTGTAAATAATTTATGTAAGAATAAACTCCAATGTAATTAAATGATAATCATGTACTAAAAAATAGTGATAGTTTTTCTACATAAACTTTTCTTAATGTCAATTATTTATTATATTTTATTTATTATGTCTACATTTAGACAGAAAAAAAAATAATGTTGTATTTTCACAACTTTATAAGCAATGAATATTGATAAGGAAAGCCATGAGCTGCCTGCAGTATAGAAACATAGAAGGAAATTTACATTTGGCTGACAATGATATGTTAAATACTACAGACTTATTCTCTAAAGAGAATAAGTTATTACTGCATTGCATAACAGTAAAGTGCATCTTCTGAATAAAAACTTTGGAATTACGGCATTTTTGGTCACCACCTTTCAATAGATGAATGGGTGATATACTTTGATCGCTATTCTTGTAAAATGTTTATGAAAGGAAAATCTATGTGTTTTGGCTGCAAGGTGTGGTGTTTATGTTCTTCACAAGGTTACCTTTTAAACTTTCCTCTTTATCAAGAAAAAGAAGCAGAAGTAGATTCTAGCCTTGGATTAGTTGACTTCAGTTGTTCAAAATTTATTGTGCATTGTAAACAATCCTGGAAAGCGTAGCATTTTTTTTTTTATAGATTTTTTAGTTTAAATTGTTTTGTTTAGTGAAGAAGGAAGGCTTTCTTGTAACTGTAACAGTTAATAAAAATAGAATTCGAAACTGTCCTTTGAAAAATTCCTGTTCTTTGTGTAAAGGACCTCGTGGGACGTATAATTATTACTCAATTTGAAACCATCAATTCAATTTTGATTACAAAATGGAATAACAACTCTGCTGTTACTCTAATTACAAATTTTCAACCCACTGAATATCTGAATAATATCAAAAGATTTTTTAAGGTGAAAAAATGAAAATTTAAAAAATCCAACAGCCAGATCTCATCATGCAAATTCAATTACTATACGGGTGGAGTTGATTCACTAGACAATGATGACAGCAACTACTGAATAAAAAAGAATGGTGGTAGCCTTTGTTTTCAAACTTTCTTGATGTAGCTTTAGTAAATTTATGGAATCTTTATCAATACATCAACAAATAACAAGTCTAGCAACTCAAATTTCAATGACTTGTATTTATCAAAGTATTATTATCAAAGGCAAATAACATGGAAGAAATTGCTATTCTACAAATGCAGAGATTTGGTGACCAACTTTACTTTCAACTGGAACAAAATTCAGTTAAAAAGCATCTTCCTGAAAAAAAAATGTAAATAATAGATATATCCACTGCAGGCAATGTAAAAGTACATCAGTCAGTATTTTCATGTAGTAAGTGTAAAGTTGATCTTCACCCAAAATGTTTTTGGGTGAAGAGACAAAGAGTGTGGTGTGGTGAGACTTTACATTAGATCTTTGGACCTTTTTTTTTTTCAAATCAGATGATAGTATTCCTGTACCCATCAGTCTGTATAATGGTAGACTTTGGTTTCAGTCAGATGGAGATATAGCTTATGTGGCTGTTGAAATGCAATCAGAAGAATATTTGCTATTTTGTGGTATGGTGACTAACCCACCTGGTTATCAGATCTTTCAGTAGGAGATGCTTTTCTTTTGAGGATATTTGAAAGGCAAGATTTATGAGATATGACAAGCCAACATCTGTTAATTGAAGGAGCACACTCAAAAGGACCAATCACCTTCTGATATCACCTCAAAAGGTGATATCACACAAAATCTCGTACAAAGAGTTATGTATTCTCTTCAAGATTGATCAAAAGTATTTGGAAAAATGTTGGAAATTTAATGGATATTGTTTTTAAAGATTAAATTATATCAACTTGAACAACAGTAAATTCTCTGTTTATTTCTGTAATTATAAATTCCTAGTCTTTGTAAACACAGTCTCATATTATTATTATTAGTAAAACCGTTTGCTATTTATGTCTCACCCTGTTTTTTATATGTAAAAAGTAACATACAAATTATTTTGACCTATGTAATTTTTTGTAAGTTCAGATTTTCTGTTCTCTAGAGTATGAAATTAAAAATAAATTAGCTTCTATTTCTAGCAGTTAGGGATCAGATGAAATTGTTTATTGTTTAGTCAAATTTTAAGAGGTATGCTTTTTTTTGTATTATTTTCTCTTTTTTTTTGTTTAACCTCTGGAACTACCGTAAGATATTACTTCAGAGGATATATTGTATTTGTTTTCTTTGATGTATTTGTATTCTCTTCTAATTTCAGTAAACTACACTGCATGTTCAATATTTTTTATAATGAAAATTAACTTTTTTTCAGATGGATTTGCATTTATCCAGCGTATATAAATAGTAAAAAAACATTATGTCAAGGAAGACGTATTGCAAAAGAAAAATGTGTTGAAAATCCAACTCATCAAGAAATAAAAGATGTCTTACTAACAACTGGTCTTAAGATTGGTGTTGAAAATAAATTATACCCACGAGAAAGGAGTAAAGAAATGCTTTACAGAGGTCGCATACGTATTCAGCTAAAAAATGATGATGGAACACCTGTTAACAAGGATTTACCAGATCGTAAGTAATAAATTTTAAGTTAAATATCTTCATTACATACCGTTATTATTTCAGCTTTTTTCTGCATCAGATTTTAAGAATTAAATTTAAGCCCAGTTCTTTTTATTGAGTTTTTTTTTTTTTATTTATGTGAGCGTAAAATTTATTTCACAATATTACTGAAATCCAGGCCATATTATCTGTAAATCACTGACTTTTAAAATGGACTTAGTTTTTTTTTTGTTTTTTTTTCTGATTACTACAACCTTGGACTATACTGCTATAAGCAAAAAATGGTCTTTTTTGTGAATTTTATTTTTAGATAATTTCAAAGAGGAAGAAGATATAGTTGAGATGATCTATGAAAAAATTCCAGATCTTGTCAGGATTCAAACCTAAAACCATTTGATCTAGAACTCTGTTTTACCTCGAAGTAAAACTGAATTCTAGGTGTTGTAGGCAGTAGTGCATGAGATGTTCACATATTTTGTCCATGACTTCCTTTTAGCATCTAAGAATACTCTACGATACAAATTCAGGTATTAAGTTGTAGGCCTGTGATTAAATTTGTATACCTGCCATCGTTTGCTAATAACGTGTTGGCAATCATCATTCCATCAAGGAATGGAAGGACATGTAGAGCTTCCCGACGTTTGTGAGAGATATCTATTAGCATTCTCAAGTATCAGGAACATAAAAGAGGTAAGTTGATGAAGGACATCTGCATTATCATCATACTGTGACGGGAAGGGTTTATGATAATTGTTCCAATCTCCCTTTTCAACAGTCCATGTTCTTGGTCTTTGTTAACTTTGCAGTGAACACCAAAAGCAATAATAATTGGCTTGTGAAACTGCAGACCTTCACAGCACTAAATGCTGTGAAGGTCTTCAAAAACAGACCAATTAAGATAAGGGAGTAAACTTGGTGAGCATAAGGAGAGGTCAATGTTGGATAATCTACCAGATGATAAGGACTAGGTGGGTGTGTGACCCATCATTCAGTAGACTGTCTAAGTCTTGTCTCACTCTGTCATATTTCCTCTAGAGGAGCAGAAGGTTGAATCCCGTTAAATATGGTAGGCATTGCAGTCTATAACTATTAACAATGGCGATGAGATTTGCCTGAGGAGCTCTAACATTTCCAGAGCATTGAACTTTGAGTTCTGTGAGAGATACAAAAACCAGATAGCAATTTGAAGAGAGTAGAGACCTTCCAGCAACAGCAGGAATGAGGGTAGCTAGTAGTATCCTTGTAGCCAACATATTTCGCATGAAAATAGAAATGCCTTGATTCTCTCTACTATCTATGAGACAGTTGTATCTCTCACAGATTTAGCCTCTGAGTGTTACTGCATCTTGTTGTAGAAGATGTGTTTCTTGGAAGTTACATAATTAGTGGTTCATGTGCATGAATCGATACTGTAACATCTTCAGTGCGAGACTGAAGACCTCTAGTGTTCCACTGAATAATATTCATAAGTAAAGATACAGGAATATACACAAGTAACATAAAGGTATAGATAGAGAATTGCTAGAAAATATATAAAAAATTAGTTGTAGGTGATTCAGATTTTCTTTTTCGTATTTTTTATTTTGATGAACTCCAATGTCGAGCGGTTCCTCAACCATATCCTTCAGTAAATGAGATAATGGAAGAGGAGATTTTGAAGAATGGGAAGTCCCCATGACATCCCAGAGAGGGTGGTTGTGTGGGCTCCCTTAACAGGGAGCTTATTAGATGGCTTATCGCCAGCTGTGTTTACTCTGCCTGTATAGATATAACTTTAGGAACAGGAACTTTCAGAGGGATTTCTCTGAAACTACCCACTGCGACTAACAACTTTTTGTACGCCTTAGTCAGCTATGAAATCGTGGCTGTAAGTGAAGCAACTTGATCATATACTATACTATATACTATAAGTATAGTATATAGTATATAGTATAGTATATAGTATATATATATATATATATATTACTCATATATATTAAGTACAAGTTTTTTTAGCTCACTGCAATATCCACAGTGTGCCGGCCTCCGTGGTGCGAGTCATAAAAATAAAGACAAAATCTACTCAGCAACATACATGAACAGTTGTCACAATTTAATTGCGAAAATTTTGAAAGAATCATAAGAATAATTCCAGAAATGAAAACAACTGCAGATACTGCGAAAAAATGAGGGATTGCTTTTACAAGTGGAAATACGATAGTAGATAAGCATTTGATAGGAAAATAAGCATAAAAATAAGGGATATATATCTCATTAATTGATAATGATATGTATTAGAACTCATGGATGAGTATAGAAAGCATAACAATGCAATAGATGCAGGAAAAAGAAAAAAAAAAAAA
>JAAAKQ030396891.1:0-14916 GCA_010016005.3 Zanna intricata
TATATTGAAAACAATATGTTGAAAGCATTGCTGAAAAAAGACAGCTGGTGTTGATTGCTTCTTGTATATGTTAAGATCAAAGATAAAGTTTATATCGTTGATTCTCCACGGAGGATATGAACATTGAATCGTTGGAAAAACTGAAGGTACATCAACCAACTTGGGGGTTGAAATGTCCAGGTAGAAGTGATCTTCAATGAGAGTAGATAAGCTCCTGTAAATGTGCCTGAACTTACATTGTGAATATGGTAGAAAACTAATGTACACACGTTTAAAAAATACTTTCCAGTTTTTATATAAAAAGAGCTCTAAAGCCTTTAGTAATAAAAAGATTCTTTAATTCTTTTCTTTTTATTTACTAAAGGTAACTTGAAATTAATAACAGACTGCAATGTCATTTGCACACTATGTAGACTGCACCTGTTGTAGATGGATATTTTATGAAGTTTTTTCTTTTTACTTCTACACTGGAAATCAAATCTACCATATAAATTGATATTAAAAAAAATAAAAGATGTAATCAAAAAATAACAGATTTTTTGACACATAAAAACAAAAATACTGGGAGATTCAAAAAGAATTTCACAAGTTTAATAAGACATAAAAATTGGTAGATTGCAGATGGGTCTAGTTGAGGTTTCATTTCATACTAAAACACACCAAGTTTAGACTCAAGTAGTTCATTAGTCCCAAATTCGGCCAACAGTACTATCACCAGTGTTGTTAAAAATGGATCCATTTACTGGTGCGGAATGTGCTCACTGTGTTTTGGTTTCACAATTTGCAGTAAGCAACTGCAGTTCAACGTTAATTTTAGAGAAAGTACAATAGGGAGTAGGCATAAAATTTACTCTTGGCACCAAACCTCTGTTGAGACAGGTTATTCTGTTAAACATACAGAATTAATAGGACATCCATGTGTACCTGAAGTTGCTGTGAAACAACTCAAAGAAAGTTCTGCAAGTAGTCCTTAGAAGTCAACTCAACATGTGTCATGCGAGACTGGCATTCTAAAAACGACACATATTATGAAAACAATTGTAGTTGAAGCCATACAACATAACCATAATTCAACACATTACTGATGACAACCAAGTTGCTTGGCTACAGTTTTTTGTGAAAATGATGGATAGAACTGCAGACAATGATAAATTTTTTAAAATATAATTTTTAGTGATGAATCAACGTTTCATATCAGTAGCAAGGTGAACACCTATAACTGCTGATTACGGGGTAGCAAAAATTCTGCAGTACATTCGTGCAGTTAAGGTCAATGTTTTTTGTTTTCATGATACTCAATTTCCAGATCGGTGGATTGGCTGTGAAGGTCAAACTGTATGGCTATCCCACTAGATTCTTTTTTGTAGGGGTTTCATTAAAAATTGGATTTATGTACCACTTTTGCTTGCTGATCTTGTTGAGCTAAGACTCTGAATTAATGCTGTAGCTGCAGAGGTAACACCTGACTTGCTGACTATAGTCTAGAATGAAAACGTCTTCAGGTAGGATGTTGTCGCATTATAAATGAAAGCCACAATGAACCAAAGTGAATGTTGGGTGACAAATTTGATGTGTTTCTCAATGAAATAAAACCCAAATTGAATCTGTAAGTTGTCTCAATAAATTTGTATATGCTTTTAATGTTGTCAAGACTTTTTGAGCCAGTACTTAACCTGTTTAGTTTAATGACTTTTTTTTAACCTCTGGAACCACCATTAGGTATTGCTTCAGAGGATGAGAGGTGAAAAATTTGTAGCATGTGTGAAAATGCCATACCTGACTGGGATTCGAACTCAGAGCTTCTGGATAAAAGGCCAAAACACTACCACTTGTGCCATGGAGGCCAGCTAGTTTAATGACTTGTCTCCTTCAAAGTAGCCCTTCTGATATAACCTAACTTATCCTAGCAATACTTCTATTGTTGGAAGCATTTTCAAAGTAATTTTTAGTTGGCATCATAAGTCCTCTTGTCTCATTTCTATTTAAGCTTAGAAAAGAACAAAAATTCATAGAAGCCATGTTTAGTGAGCAAGGAGCTTGATAAAATAGTAATTATGTGTTTTGGCAATAATTTTTTGATAAGTTGTGATAAATGGGCTACGCATTGTTGTGATGAATTTTTCAACAGCCATTTTCCCAAAACTGTAGTCTCTTATATCGAACAGCAACTCTTACCAGACAAAGAACAGTTATGAATTACTTTTTACTGATAGTTTGTTTTTGAGGAGTACTCTAATGATAGACCATAAGCTTGTAATCATAAAAGACTCTCACCATGCTCTTCACGTTGCTTCATTATCGCCTAGCTTTGAATTTAGATCTTTGAGTTTACCAATGAGATGACTGTCTTTGTCTCAGAGTCATAGCCATAAACCCATGTTTCATTTCCCGTTATTTTATTTTTTTCAGAAAATCAGTTCTACATTAGCACATTCCAACACATCTTGCCAAAATTTTTCCTTCTGTTCACAAGTGAGAAGTTTTGGAACAAATTTTGCTGTTATTCACTGCATCCCAAGATCTTCCATTAAAATTGATTGCACCGAGCCAAATTCAATCTTCAAGCTCTCTAATTGTTATTCAACAAACATACATCACCATCTGTCAAACTTGCAAGACTTTTGCTGAGGGAAGGTCTGCCAGAAGGATCATCACCTTTGACAGATGTTCGGGTATCTTGGAAATAATGATACAACTTTTTAATTTGTATAACACCCATAGCTTGATTACTAAAGGCTGTTTAAATTTCCTTATTGTCTCTATTTGCACGTTACAATTTTTCTGACAAAATAATGCAGATTTAAATGAAATTTAATGTTCAATCCATTCAGTCATTCTGAATGGCAATGAAACCAAGACAGTCCCATGACATATGTTTTGCTTTCACAGCTTCTAAACACTGACTGACTGCAATGACACCAAAACAATGAATCATATGCACTTAAAAAATCATGGTTACAATCCAAAACAATCTCCTTTCCATGCTATGACTGGTTACCACAATAAAAAATAAGGTTGAATACTTTTTGATCACATCTCATATGTAACTTTTAATAATGCACAATTGTATTTTACTTCTATACATCCATACATCTTTAGGTTTCCATAGAATATGTATTAATTTATAATACTGTTAAAATAAACTTCTTTAATTACTATGCTTGATAGTCTTTTAAATTCTATTGCTTTATTAATTTTAAATTAAATACTTCATTAATTAATAAAATAAAATCAATATATTATAATAAATACATAATTATAAATATATAAAAATTAAACTAAATAGAAGTCATGCCTGACCAGTCCACCCCTCTTTATTCTCAGTGTTGACATTAGCTCCACGGTCCATTAACAACTTGGCCACTTCTAAATGACCCAAGGTAACAGCAAGCATCAATGGCGAACGACCTCTTGTATCTTTTCTTTCCAGTTCATCCTACAATAATAAATAAAATAAAAATTCCCAAACAAAAATAGTACACAAAATTCCACATATTTACATAAAAAATGATAAGCTGAGGGAAAAAACTCTATAACATCAATCTAATAAAATTACTTAAGCCAATGGTCCAAAGAAACATACAGAGTATCCAATGAGGAATTATCCAATCAGGAATAAATTCTACAGGTCAAAAAAAAAATTTCTCAAAACACACTCTAAAAGTGTTTCATTTTCCAGCTATAGCAGCTTGAAAATTTTTTTACAAAAAATTTCAAACCAGATTTATTCTTGGATATTAAGTACATAGCAAACTTTTTATCCAGCTAGAGTGCTCAAACATGCATTCATGAAATTTAGATTTTGATTTTTTATAATATTTTCATATGGTAAATATGAAAGAATTTAGAAATACCTTGCACATATTTTACTCCAGAAACTTCTAAGAATATTCCTTCTAAGAAATTCAATTTTAACTAGTTTGCAATAACTTAAATTTTCATGAAATGAACCTCTAAAATAGCAAGTCAAGAAAAATTACAGGCACCTAGTACAGTAAATAATAGAAATTTTCACTAAATGTTATACAATTAATACATGTGAAGGACAAATAGTAAAAAGGTAATAAAATGACATGAAATCTTTTTATAGTTTATCCATACTAAATAAATAACTGATCAACCAAGCCCATCATTGTAATAATATTGTGTGAACATCATACTTCAAGAAAAAAAAGAAGAAATTACAAATATGACCATGATAATAGTGAACTGAATCTATGTACTGATGAATTTATTTAATGTACAAATGAATCAGATTTTTTTCTGAAATCTAATAATAAATTAACATTCTGGAAAAAAAAACATTAACAACTTACAAATAAATATTTATATTAATCTCAGCTTTTTTGTATTAACTTACACAACAATAAATAGCATTATTAACATAATATACAAATCAAATCATGTTTTGTAAGAGTAAAAGAATTGAAAAAATTAAATAAGTATACTTAAAATATACATGTTATTATTGGTTTTGACATGAAAGGCTTCTAAGTTACATTCTGTGGCTTCTTCAGAATGACTTCTACACATTCAGAAGCAATCATATTAAGCAATGTTAAATAAGTTAAAAAAGTAACATTTTAAAAGCCACATGTTAAAAAAAAAAAAAGAAGGTTTTATAACAGAGAGTATAAAGTAAATGTTTAATATAACCAGGTTATTCGTAATCTTGTTAAACGTTTAAAATAATTAACAATTTATGAAACCGATTCTAAATTATACTATAGTAAAATGAAAAATTCTGATAGAAGTTCAATATTCCATATTTAAAAATCCAGCAGGTATCTAGATTACATTCCTCCAATTTGTCCTACAAGTTAGTAGCATTAATCAGTGTAGTAGCCATTGTTGTAATGACACAGTTTCTATATTTTGTGGGATCTGCAGGAAATAAGGACACAAAAGCAGTATTCTTCATTAAAACCATATGAAAAAATTACATTTGAATAATGATGTGAGCTTGATCTTGATGAAGCTAATAAATCCATTAGGACAGTCAATAATAACATCTCATCACTGCCATTAAAGTGTGCTGCCTAATATTTTAGTAGGATTTCATACACTTATAGTCATGCATTACTGAGGTAATAGGAAAGACAGCTGTATTGTTGATAAATATAATCATCTCTGTCTTCATTAACCTACAGTATCAGCCTTTTTAGCAAGATTCTGGGTTAATTATCCATATGATGGCTTTGTAAAAAAATGGCCTGGATAACATAATTTTAAAAACAACAAAAAGTCATGTTCTCTTTGGTATATATCAAACATCCTTATTAACAAAGCGGGCATTTTTGGTACTCCATATTCACATGTTGTAAACATTCAAATTTTCAAATATACAAAAAGCTGCTATAGCAACTAAAGATGAGGATTTAATAAAACTACTAATCTCAAATTTCTTCTAGCACCTCACTACAAATATCATTCCTTAATTATTAAAACTGATTATGCACAAGTTGAAGCTTATAGGATTTAACCTTCAGCCTCTTTAAGAATTCATAAAACCCTACATTGGAAGATATTGTACTTATACATGCACACTCATGGATTTGTGAGAGATATACATACAGGTTTGTCACACATGATCCAAAATCTCTCCAATTGGTCTTTGCTATTCTAGACAATGATCATTATGTACAGTCTTTGCTATGAATTTTTCACAGCATTTCATGATAATGTTAATCACAAGCAGATCTTTCTAGAATCTGCTTCAAATTGTTTCTGTTCTGTTGCAATGGTTGTTTTTGTATATTCTTTCACAGAGAATTCCTTTTATTGACAATTTTACAGGCACCTAGTGGAAAAGTGTTCTCAAGTAAAAAGCATGTTTACGATTAAATAATTTTAAGAATCTGCATTCATTTAAAAATAAGTATTTGCTATAATTCCCACCACAATGGAATCACCATTGATAAGCCCTTGATTGGATTTGTGAAATTACAAACTATCAAGTAATTTTTATGGCAAATAGAATAATATTATCAAATAATATTCTATCTTTGAAAATGTTCTGAATAACAATATACACAATACTTTTTGCGCTTTTTTTTTACTTCGTCATTTTTTTTTTTGCCATTAATCATAAAAAAAATACCCTATATTTTTAATTTTTATTTCAATACAATTTGCATAAAATAACATAGTCTGAAAAAGAAAAAAAATTAAAATTAATCTGCAGTATGTTATGAAGATTAATATTTTACATAGGCTACTGTATACTTTTAAATAAACTACATAGGATCTCTCACATGTCCAACTTGAAAAACTGATGGAAAATGCTTTGACCTCTACTGTAATGAATTGGGCTGGATAGTTAACAAGAATAAAGAATGAAACTTTTGTGATAAAAGTATTACTGTTTAATATTTACAAATTGAATATTATAATGGTATTGGTAATACGACAACTTTCAATGAACAGCAGTAGCCAATCCTGAAGAGTTTCATTCATAGTGTTCTACAATTAGAGTATGTTCTGTTATGGCTGATACTCTCCACCTTGTTCTATCCTTTGCTAACCTCTTTGTTCCGCATATTTTTCCTTTTCCATAATCCCATCCATCATTTGAAATTTCTTCCTTTCCTACCATTCACCAAGCCTTTAATCACATCCACTAATAAACACCTTCTCAATGTCCTAGCCAGTTCATTTTCCTACATTCAATCACATTTAGCATTTCTCTGTTCTCTCTGATTCTCCTTAACTTCTTCATTTGTTACAATGGTCTTGTCACCTGACATTTATCATTCTGCACCACACCCACATCTCAAAAGCCTCAATTCGTTTTCTGTCTGCCTTCTCATTGTCCATGTTTCAGTTCCATACAGCATCATACTCCAAATAAAACATTTCTTTACTTTTCCTACACTAAAGAGCGAAGAGTGAAATGTGAGCTTGATAGAACCAACTGGTCACATAATCTGTATTCATTGGTGTACAAAAGAAACATTGACTGTTTGATACACAGACATATGCAGTTGAATGCAATTCTGTAACAAATCAGTAACCAAAAAAAGATTCAGCGTGAAATTAACATCAGTAGGCACAATACAATTCTTTTGTGAAAAGCTAATTTGACGCTGATTGAAAAATGAAATAACATGGGCATAGTTGTGATCAAACTGTTAATAGTTCAAAAAGACAACGTACTCCAGAAATTGTTCAAGAGATTTTGGGCAGAAGTTATTTAAAGGCCATAGAATATATTACACTATGTAGTCTAAGAGGAATGGGATGACTTAATGCATTATTTCATCTACTTTTAAAAGTGGAATAATACAAATGAAAGGTTTTTTTTTAATATTCTGATTGCTGAAACCACAAAAAAAATTGTTATACTTTACAAAAATTTAGTTAAAATCAATCAACATCTAGTATTACAGTAAAATCAATATTTAGTAAAATAAAAACAATTACTCAAAAACTGATGACTGATGAGATTTAACAATTGTCATAACATGGTGTTTCGGGCAGTTGCCAATATCAGAAATGTATAATCTTGTTTACATGCTCATTCATGCTAATAAAAAATGGTTGATTTAGAAAATAACTTACTAAGTTTATCCTGCCACCTGAAAAGGGCATGGTGTGATTTTTCTTTTTGGGAACTTGATCAACTTCAATTTTGTTCATACTTTCAGATACCACAATATATACACATAGGATCAGCATAACATAAGATCTCAATGTTAGAAATAAAATTTGGACAGTAGATCAGTACTCAAGTCAAATAGCAACCAGTTTTGTGAGTTATAGCAAACTGTTCAACTGCTAATCTGTTCTGTGGAAAGCGGTTAGGGTTAAGATTCAATTTAGAATTAAGGTTAAGGTTAGACTTTTGTGGAGAGAAGTTAGGGATAATTTTCAAAGTTATGGCAGTTAATACCATATCGTGGGACACTTGACTTAATTTATATTTTAATAGAAACATAATCACTACACACGAGATTATACCACATGTTCTGTGCTAATAGTCATGTGTACAATGGATAATCACCTTACAAAGAGTGCAGTCAGTCACCTTCAACGGTTAACTCCAAGTCTGACTAACAACTGCAAAGGTTAGTTTATGGTTTATTTCCCTCCACACAAAACTAATGTTAACTACAACCTTAACTTTAACTCTAACCTCTTTCCACAGAATGGATTAGCATCTTAACAAGTCACCATAACTGATTGTTAATTGATTAATTAATTAAGCTAATTAACTGCATAGAGTACTAATAATGCGGCATAGACTTTGACCTTACACAGATCACCCTCAGTTTGAACCTGTTTTCAGAGTTTTAAATCTCATGTTTTCCTGATCCTAAGCATATCTACTGTGGTATATAAAGTAAGAAAAACATTAAGTTAAGTAAAACCTTGAATTGAATGCACACCATTTTCCTAACATAAAAAGACTGAAGTAGGTAGAACTGCTTATTAAAAGATTAGAGCTTGTGTTTTGGGGACTAAAAGGAAATTATATATATATTCTATATCTATATATATTCTATATATTGGAATCTGGAATATATTTACCAAACATAAATTATTTTATTTAAAAATTACACTGCCTGCCACTATGAAATTTCTGTTTTAATAAGTTAGGCTGCTAATTTTTCTTTCACAATAACTTACTAGCACACTGCAATAAATGATTTCATAATGGTGGGCGTAACAGATTAGTAATTCCCAATGTTATCAACTTCATCCTTTAAATAAGATTTCTCTGTTGAGAATTTCAAACCAAAAAGAAAATATTGGTAGAGAATTTCAAACCAAAAAGAAAAGAGAATATTGGTACCAATTTCTATACATTCATAATTATGGAATACAATTATATGCATTGTTTGTTACCAGTAAAAATTAAAAAAAAAAAAATACAAGTACCATTAAAATTAATCTGTATAAAATAATGCATATGTTCTTTGACCATACTGAAAAAAAAAAAAAAAAAAAATATATATATATATAATAACAATGTATAAACTTTTTTTACATAAAAAAAGTAAGAATTACACACCATTACTGTATTCAAAAGACAAACTAAACACTTAAACTACAAACATACATATATTAATTTTAATAAAATTGTAAAATGTTTATTTTTACTTTAGTCTTTTAAATTTGTTAACTAAATTTATCAGATTACCACAGCGCCTCTCCCCTGTTGTTTCCTTGTGGGATTACTTTCCCAAAATTTGAAATTGTACATGTTGGCAATCATAATCTAACCCTTCAAAATAAACATCATCATCAATGTAACATATATTTCATAAAATCCAAAACTTATTTACATGGAGTTAATATTTACCTGCAATGACTCATTTATATCTTTTAACAAAAATAGTTCAGCAAGGAAACCTGGTTAGCAATATATTTATTCACGTCTTTTCAGACGATTCATATAACGATTTACTACAGTCAATATTGGTACTTGAATTTAACGAACTGTAAAGAAAGACCCCTTTTGCAAAAATATTCGTCAGCAACAAACGTTCTTATGTCAACAAATTCTAATCGCTGGACTGAGACACTACACAACAAATTAGTTAAAAAGTGTATACAACATAATGAAAAAACAAGATACAAAGCAATCAGAAAACACAAAAATAAAAATATCATATTACAATATGTAATATTAGGTTACTAAACTATGAACAGCACTCATTATGATTAGTCTTTATACTGCAAATTATGATTAAAAAAACTCACCGCAGTAATATTGTTTTCAAGCTCTTTCTTCAACCTATCATAATCATTTTGCCACACAAACAAATGTAAAGGAAACTGCTTTCTAATATCATCCAGAGTGATTCGAGGTTGACCTGCTTCAGCCATTTCAGCCTGTCTCGATTGTAACTACCGTGCCGATAGATTTAACGAAATGCCGAAAGTAAATAAGGTTATGAGCCGCACACAATCAATAACATTGCAGTTCTTGAATAAAATCAATATACTTTTCTATAAACTAAAAAGGACGATTGTTATTAATAAAATTACTGCAAAGTTAACTAAATAAAAATAAAAGCAAACTATGTCATAAATAAAACAGATTCGTACGAGGCCTACGCCCATTAGAAATCGGACCCATTGTCACTGTCAAAAAATCACTGCCAACCAAGGAATACTATTTTTGCGACTGTAAAGAAAATATTATACATAAAAAAGTGTTAGGCTAACATTTTTATCATGAAAACAATAAAAAAAGATAAAGTAGTAAAAATTCATATTGTAAAATTTGCTCCTGTCATCTAAAGGCCACGTAAACAGATGTTTCATTCTTTTTTTTATCATCTTTTGAAAAAGTATTTACCTCATACTATTCATAGTTTTCTTATTTTTCGGGCTAAATTTCACGTTTCTATCATTCAGTGTTGAGATCAACACTTTTGAGAATTAAAAATATTTTGTAAACATACACTATTCTTAATACAAAAATATTAATGTATTTATTTTTTTATGTTGGTACTTTTGTGTAATTAAGTAATGTCACAGCGGTTGTGTGGTTTACTGATTTGAGTGTTTTTATTGCTAAGCAGAAAAATATATATTTATGGAAGGTGTTCTTTGGAAGTGGACAAATTATTGGAGTGGTAAAATATTATATTCTTATTAAAATCATTAATTCATTAATTTTCATTTAAGGTTATATGTTATGTAAGATGCGCCATTATCATCTTGTCATCAAAAAATAGATTGTTGTTGATTTAAAAAAAAATTCTCGAAATATATTGATTGATTTAACAGTTATTTATTAGTGCATTTGAATGTTCTTATGCTTTATTTAATTATAACTACATACCTCTAGAGTTTATGAGTTAACATATGTCAATATACATAATTATTAACTATATATAAATAATGAAATTTTATGTGAAAAATCCATATATTGTGACAGATAATTGTCAAAACAAAAATATGTGATAAATTAAAAATTGGTGTTATGATAATTTACCCTTTCTTATTTCGTAATTTTGATTAGTTGTATATCAACAGGTAATGTAGCTAGATTTATCCGCGATTATTTATGTAAAAAACATTTTCTTTTTTTTTTTACATATAACTATTTAATGAACTATTTTCTAGCTAAATATCGGAATTTATTTTTTATTTAGATGTCATTAAAATTTTAGTTGTATACCAGGTATAATGAACATATCTGGTGTCTGTAACTTGTTCCGCTTAGGATGGTTGTTAGGCTATTTAATAAACACGTTACGGTATATCTCTTCTCTTGTAGTCCTGTTTTCTATATTTAGTTTTATTTATTACTTTTCTTTAGGTTGGCAGACTAGATGGTTTATATTGGAAGATGGAGTATTGTCATATTATATGTCGCAAGAAGAAGTTGGACAGGGTTGTAAGGGTTCCATGAAGGTGTCTGCTTTGGAAATAGTTGGTATGATTTGGAAATTACAGTTTTGGTTTTTAAATTAAAGTTAGAGCTTTTTATATTTTAAGTCATAATTCAATTATAAAAGAGAATTTTGTTTTATTCCTACCTTAATGCATCTACAATGCTGTACTTATGACATGTTCAGATTTTTTTAACCTTGCAGTTCATATCAACTCAAGCAGTGTTCATCTTAATCAGTCAGGCAGTGTTATGACATGACCAAACAGTGCTGTACAACACATAAAATATGTCTCAAAAAAACGGGTCAGATTTCTTGTGATTTTTATTAAATTTGAGACTTAGTTGGGGAGTGAATAAATATTTGTTATGAACAAGCATATTTGATTAGGCCAAATTATTTAGAACAAAAGGTTTGCAATATTTCTTCTATTTGCTCAATCAAGAATTTGTTAAACTAAACAAATGAGATTGGGTCAATCTGTGAATTGCCATTGCACAACTGTGATAAGTTTCAGTTGCTCTCACAAGCCTTGAGGAATTATTAAATTAAAAATTTGTGGAACTCCTAGCATACTAATATAGAGTGTGAGAAAAAATTATTTACTTGAAAGTAACATTTTTAAGGAGATTGGGACAAATGTTTAGTTTTATTGTGACCTGTGATAAAATTTGTTTAATCATTTTATTCTTGAATTAGAGATAGATTATTACTCATCTAAATTTAAACCTATAGATGCTCATAATTTAATTCTACCTAGGGGTCCCTGAAGTAGTATTGGGATAGTATCTTGCAACAGGATGGTTTAGGTAGTAAAAAGTCAGCACCAGACCAGCAATCCATCCCCACCCTACACGTCAACTGATCTTTTAAACTTTGACAAGTAATTTCAAGGTAGATATAATCATTTTAAGCCAATATGTTGGTAGTTCTTGTGTGATTTTTGCTTTTCATTGGTTAATTTATCATTTGCAGAATTTTTTTTTTCCAACTTCAAGACATTTCTTGTTCAGAAGGTTTTCTTTCTTCATCAGCAATTTCTTTTTTGAATATAAATATCTGCTAAGTGGGATAAATATAATTTATCAAATAAAGTTTAAATAATTTTATATTTAATTATAATTTTTTTTTTTTTTTTTTAAGTATTTCATGAATGTGAAATAATATTCATCAAATATAATTCAATTTATCATATTCATTTTAAATGTTGATAATGAGATAAAAATCTGAATTATTGATAATTTACTTATCTATCTATGACTATGATAACTACATCATTTGTCTCATTGATTGCCAATATCATTTTTCAATTTTCTGTATTTGATTTAAAAGTTAATTCAAAAATTTTAAAATTTAATTTTAATATTAAAACATTTAAAAATATTAAAAGGAAAAAAATATCCTCTCTTTTAATCCTAAAAAAATATCCTCTCTTTTAATTTTAAGGGTTACAATAAATCAGTCAAATGATGGCTGTTTAATAATTACTAGTTCCTGTAAAAATAATTTGAAAATTTTAAATGAAGGTTCCAATGGAATGAAATTATTATTGCAAGAGACACTATTATTGTAGAAATTATTGGTTTTTTTAACCCTTGAATTATGGTCAGAAGATTACATTTTGTAACACACAATTATATTACAAATTACAATTATATTACAAAATTTATCAAAACGACTGTTTTGAGACCTTATTAACATAAACTCAGCTAACTAGTAGCAGAGTTTTAATTTTTTTTCTTAATCAAACAATTTTTTTTTTTTACTACGCGATTGATTAATATTTTAAGAAAACCAAGCTGACATAAACTTTTACAAATTCCTGCCTTTGGAGCATTTCATTTAAAATCCAGACACCTGGAGTTAATTACATACAAGTGTAATTGATAGGTTAACATAATTGTCATCAGTTGATGTTGACACCTGTAAAAATTTTCTATTATTATTGATTTTTATTCTGGTTTGAAACTTAAATCACTCAAAGCAGTATGTAAATTCCTTCCAGTAGTCTTTATGTAACATTTTAGAAGTTCTCAGTTTAATAAAAAAAAATTTAATACATAAATGTTCTTTTTTATTCACTTAATTATTTTTGTCAAGAAATGACCATGAGTACTAAATATAATCTCATTCAAGCCACTAATTCTTATTTTTGTTTAATGAAATAAGTTGCAAGACCACAAGAGTACTTGTGAATTTGATAAATTACTTAAAATACTTTACTATACAGCATCCCAAGATAGATGGATGGCATCATACCATTACGTTTGAGTGATTGGAGACTTAGTGCATAGGCTTCTTGAATAAAGCTATTTTTATTATAAATATATGAGTGATCTGCATAGTATTACATTTTTAGTATTTTTATTATGGTTATTTTTTCCTGTTAAACCTTTCAAGAGACTTTTTTAAATGAATTGTTAAGTAAATTTTTACTTAATTATTGTTGTAATTTTTATTTTGGGGGACGGGTTTCTATAACCATCCATCTCTGCCTACGCAACTGTGGCCAGGTACAGATGAAAAACAAAGAATCTTATACCAAAACCGTAATTAAGTTTTGGTGTAAGATTGGTAATCTTATACCAAAACTTTTGAATATTCCATTTGGTTTTTATTTTAAACTTTATTTATAATATATTTCATTAATTATCAAACAGATAATTTTAAATAAAGCAATAATAACAACTATAACACTTAAAACTTAAAAATAATATCTTCTATAACTATATATATAGTTATAGAAGATATTATTTTTATAACAAAATAATATTATTATATAAATATAATTATTATATAAATAATAATATTATCTATATATAAAATAAGATCAGTTGATCTATGAATGGCTTTCTCTCATCAGATATATTGAAATTTTCTTTAGTGTTGACAGACTATGTTCAAAAAAGTAGATTTCTTTTCCTACTATGTTAGTAATATTAATGAATCTTGTAGCAATAGTAAATATGCATTGTTGCTTGTAATGAAAAATCTAAAATATACTAGTTAACTTTTAGCTGATCAAATAAATATTATTCAAGATTGAGCCATTCATAAATTTAAAGAAGTCCAGTACATCAGCAGACCTTCTATAATTACAGAGAACATAAATTGACAACTCTACAACTCACTTTGAATGAATTCAACAAAAAAACCTTTCCATTTGAGGAACACTGTGAATTTTCATTGAATAGAATTTTTCATATTAGTATTCAAGTTTCTTCCACTATTCCAAATAACAGCAATATTCCTTTTGATTCTACCAATGTTGTGTACAAGAATATAATCATATTCAATTCTTAAAAATCCTTGCTTGTCCTCTTTACAAGACTAAGATTCTTTGTTTAGGAGGTTATTTCCCTCATATTTTCTTGAAAAATAATCTTTTGTTTTTTGATAAACAAATCATTCAAATCCTTAAAAACATATACTTTCTTAATTATGGTTAACTCTATCTTATACTCATATTTTGTCACTTGTGATTTCCTAATTATATATATATATATATATTTAAACATAAAATAACATGATCATAGAAGAAAAATTTAAATAATGAAAAACTGAAAAA
>JAAAKQ030396891.1:15016-25212 GCA_010016005.3 Zanna intricata
TATATATATATATATATATTTAAACATAAAATAACATGATCATAGAAGAAAAATTTAAATAATGAAAAACTGAAAAAAAAAAAAGAAAAGAATTGACTACTGTATTATTATTTTGTTCGAACTGAAATTAATATTTGTTTTTTTCTTATATGTATAATTTTTTGTCTGTTTAGTAAGTAATGTAGATAATACAAGAATGGACCTGGTTATACCAGGTGAAAAACATATGTACCTTAGAGCTGCGACTTCACAAGAGAGACAGCAGTGGTTGGTAGCACTTGGAAGTTCTAAAGCATGTCTTACTACTGCAACTGCACCTTTGACAATAACACATTCTTCAGGTTTGAGTTTTTATAATTTATTTTTTTACTATTTAAGAAATTAATGAAATCTTTTTAAACCTACTCATGTTATATGGCAGGTTGGAGTTGAAGCATTTCCTTGGATGTAGTTGTATCAAATTATTCAGAATCTTTAACATTCCATACTTCCTATCTATTGTAAGATTATTGTGAATGATTATTGAAAGCCATACTATAAAGAAACAGTAAAATGGTTAGATAATCAGATTTACAGTCTAGTTCATTGAGTCTTGTAGCACAGTATAACAGTATAAAATTTTACATTTTATTATCTAATATGGTTTATTGTTTGAAAATGTCAACTTTCAAATTAACCATCTAATAATTATATTAGTTGACAATATTCTAATTATATTAGAGTGACAAATATTCAATTATATTTTTGTTGTGTTGTTTAGAGACTACTGAATTATTTACATTCTATTGTAGAAAATATATTAGCACCTTTATAAGATTGTTGTATAGATGTAAACATTTTTTAAATTATTTTTAGGTGATAAACTGAGAAGTAGAAAAGTTGAATTGAAGTTGTATGCTGATCTATTAATGCAACAAGTTCATACTATAAAAGAAGCTTCTAAAACACAAGATGTACAGGTTAGTAAGGATGTATAGTTTTATTTCTCAAGTATTATCTCCTGCAGTTATTATCTAATATTTATTTTTGTACTGTTTTTAAAACAGTTAATGCAGTACTTGTGGCTGAAGTGTAATGCATAGTTGCTCCTAACTCGCAAATGAAAAGAGATAAAACAAATATGGTATATAAGTATTTTTTTTTTGCTAAAAAAACTTGATTTATCATTCTATGTAGACATCATTTACAGCCAGTGATGATAGTGTATTCACATTTCTCCTAATGATGAACTGTTTTCTCATTCCATCAGCTCATTGAATACTGGCAGTCGTTTCTTAATCCATGACCACATTATATTCTTCATGCCTTTAATATTCCTCTTTAATTTCACAAAGAAGTGAAAATTGCAGGGTAATAAACCTGGTGAGTATGGATTATGGAGGCTGTGTGACATAGGTTCACTTCACAAGAGTCTTGGCAGCTGCATGCAATCTGTAAGGTCAAGCGTTATTGTATTGCTAAATTATTGATTCTGCAAAATTTTGAACACAAAACGTATATCTCCAAAGGTGTTTTAATGTAACTAGTATTGTACAGAATTTATAGTTGACCAAGTTTCCAGGTTGTCAGTTATGTACACATTTTTGGAATCTTAAAACACTATCAAGAGAATTTTTTTTGGTAGAGGGCTGTGTTTTGATTTTTTTTTATTGTGGAACCATAGTGCCACTATTCCATGCTCTGCTGTTTTTATTTGGGTCGTATTGATGTCTCCAAAATTTGTTTCCCCATTCTAATATAGAAAAGAAAGTCATTCCCTCATCATAATAATGTTTCAGAAGCTGAACAACACTCCTTTTGTTGTTATTTGTTCTTTTCTGCGAGTTTGTATAACACCCACAACAAATGGATTTTAAAGTAGCCCAGTTGTGCAATAATATGTCCTACTCGTTATTTTAATATACCCATTTGTGTTTAGATCGAACCAGCAATTAAGCATTACACTAATGTAAACGGGGGGGGGATGTCCACCCAAACCGTGCCACCCCACCTACAGACTGGGAGGGGATGTCCACTCAAACCGTGCCACCTACTGACTGTACATCCGGCATTGCAGGACAGCCCTGCCAGTTTGGATCTTTTCAATTGCCTTTGGCCTCTAACTTTGGTGCTGAGGAACCCTCCGCCCTGGCTAACCCAGAACCAGGCCACCACCGCCAGGACAGGTTCTTGATTTGTGCTCTACTGCCTCTAAACCCCTAAATATATATATATATTTTTTATGGATTAATAATTTATTGAAATAAATCATAACAAATATAGTTAAATTTTTAATAAAAAATTTCACTAGAAGTTAAAATAATAAAAAATAATAATTTATGATGAAATATTAATTGATGCTGGAACATCATCTTGTAATACATCAACATGATTCTGATTGGTTATTGTTATTATTATTTACATGTTTGTGATACAGAAATCAAATATATTAAACAAAATTTTTTTTTAAATCAGAAAATCCAGTCATTGTAATTTAAATATACTATGTTCAAAACATTTTTATTTAATGCCAGTAAAATTTAGTAAAAAATTAGCAAATTTTACCTGTACAAAGTAGTTTTTGGACAGGTGAACATTGTAAGATATTTACATACAGTAATAGGGTTTGTGCATGACATGATGAATTCATAATTGTATATCTTTTCTTGGGTAAGTAGATCTGTTTAATACAGCATTTTTTCTAACATTTCTTTTTTTTTTCTCTGCTTAGAAAATAGAAGAAGGAAGCAGTCTGCTAGAGGTTACTTGCGATACATTTATTAAAACGTTAGAAGACTGTATGGAAATGTGCAACGATCATAGTCAAACTTTAACACCTGAAATCATTCCTATTAATAATCATTACCCTGTAAAACCAAAGGTATTGTTTTTTATTAATTAGAGGAATGTTACAGTAGTGAATTCTCTTAGCTTCTTTATTTTATCAATAATTTGATCTACCTTCCATCTTTGGTAAAGACATGCTAAGCAAGACTGTTACTTATTCATTCATGGACTTCAAGGAGTTTTGTAGCACTTCTTTGGGTGGGGTTATTTGTCTTATATAATGATTATATAGGAAATAGATAAAATTGTCCACTTTTTTTAGTACTCATCTATTTCTATTATCCCTTCCATCCCAGTTTATACAACTAGGACCTATCTACAAATTCTGTTTTCTATAAGACAGCTGTAAAAAAGCTGTTTCTGGGATTATAATAATCTCTAACAGTTCAACCAGGATCTCGTAATATGTAAATTAAATATGATGCCAAAGATGAGACTTCAGATTTTAGATTTTATTTTTATTATGAGCCTGGTCATGAATTTGTATACATTTTAATGAGGAAAATGAGATGGATTAGATATTTAGTGGAAAAAAAACCCAGAACATTTCTGAAAATTAAACCATAACCAGCTAATATAGAAGCTAACTACTACTCAAATTGGCTGGTCAGTTGAAGAGAAAGAGTAGTTTACATGGAAGACATTATACTGTGTTCATTTCCAGTGAATGAAACATGAAAGTAAGTGGAAATTATTAGAAGAGGAAAAGGAAATCGTGGTTGTTTACAATGATCTTATGATTTAATGATAAATTTTTCATAATTACTTACTTTTTTAATATGTGGAGTTGTGGTTGCAGAAGCATCTTAGAGTTGTCTTGCAAAATGAAAAAGTTATGGATTTATAGTTCCACTTAACTAAGAAATTTTTTAATAATTTGAAAGGAAGTACTAGACATTAAAAACAAGGGAGGTGACAATTTTATTATATAATAATGATATCTTAGAAAAAGAGAAAAGTTAAACTTTTATATTATTGTTTCTTACTATTCTCATCTTTCCTAATTTTTTTCAATTTATTTTTTTAATTGCTGATTTGAATAAAAATCATAGTTTCTGTTTTCTTTGTTTTATTTTTTAGTTTTTCTATCATTGTGAATAATGTTTCTATTGCCATTAATTTGGTGTTTTTCTGTATTCCATTGACATTAATTTATTGCTTTGGTTTAATATATCCATGATCTGGTATAGCTAAAGTGATGTTAGTTTATTGCCTATAAAATTTGGCTGTAAGCTCATGTATAAAAAATTCAATTGGTGATAAATAATTTTGTCTTAACATATGCACTTGTTTGAATACAGTAATGTATAAATGCAAATACTTTTTATTTGCTTTTGTTTAATTAATGTTTTGTATTCTGTTTCATGAAGTATATTCATTTTCAAGGTGATAACATTTGAAAAGAGTATATCACCTTGAAAATTGATTATATTGATATTTAATGTTTAAAAGTTACTTTTATTCTCTTATTTATATAATAATAATAATAACACATTCTTTACTGTTAAATAATAAATATTTGTTCACTTTCAGGCTACAATGCCATCTACAAAGAGGCTTAATTCATTTGAGAAGTAAGTTTTATTTTATTAGTGCTATTGTTTCAGTAATTCAGTGTAATAAAGACCAAACCAAGCTCAAATTATCATAAAAATACTAGGACAAAAATTATCTACACTTTTACTATATCATACCTTCAAGATTGTCATTATTGTCTTCTGCGTATGCCTGCTTCTACTTAAAGTTTGTACGACTGTGGTTACATGTGCAAAATTTGATCCCATTTGCCATTGGGCTATTATAGTGTAAACATGTCTGTTCTGCTAGCAGTTTGTGCCAAGGAAGAACAATGGGCAGTAATTTGGTTTATCTTGTAGGAGGATGTGAAAGGGGCTGAAATTCATCATATACTTATCATAATAAGGGGACAGCGCTTTATCATGTAAAATGTTTTTTCATGGACCAAGAAGTTTAAATGTGGCCAGACAATTGTGATGCATTGAAGGGGGATCAGTCAAACTCCATGTGCATAAGATTCAGCAAGCTTGAGAAATTGTTCTGGCGAATAGGTAAGTTTCCACCTATGAGGTTGTATCTTCTTTAAACATCACTCATAGTTAACTAGCCCTCAAATTATCTTTGATAAGCTTAGCTTCCATAAAGTCTGTGCACAATGGATACCGAGACTGCCTGCCTGTGCACAATTTGCCACACCATTCAAACTATCAACAAGTTGAATTTTGAGGTACTGGAACCCTACAGCCCAGATCTTGCTTCCTCTGATTTTCATTTATTTGGGCTACTAAAGAATGCTTTGCAAGGTCAATCAGTTTTTCACATACTTAGACGTACAGGAAGCAGTACAAAAGTGTTTTCACGACTAACTGAAAATCTTCTTCTTGGAAGGAATATGCAAGCCAATGGGTCCCTGGACCAAAATGACAAGCAAGGTGACTGTACTGAAAAATTATGTATGTTTGAACCCTCCTTTCATGTAAATAAACTGTAGGATGAAAAGTGTAGATAATTTTTTATTCGCTCTCGTATTAGAAACATTAATATTTATGTACATTAGAAACCATTTATTTATGTCCATTGAATTTGTTATAAATTAGTTAATGAATTTATACATGTTATAAATTAATAAATGTAAATTATAAATAGTTAAAAAAAATTTAATAGTACATCAAGCCAAGTTTTATGATTAAACTTGTGTATCACACAGGTTAATCAAAATTTAATAAATTTTAATTTATTAAATTTAATAGAACTCAGATATTGGAAAAACTTATACATCTCAACATTTTATAGTAATACAATAATTGTAACATTTTCAAAAAGAAAATACTTCTGTTACAAGTGTTATCCCTCTTGCCTAACTTAATAGGAAAAATTAAATTCTATACTCTAATATATCTTGTATTTTCTGCATTATTGTGAAAATTTCAGTTTATTTTAAGAAAACCGATAAGAAATAAAGACTATGTATGAAATGTACCTTGTTTCCCCTATTTTCCTAATAGTACTATTTTAATGTTCTATAACTTTTTTAAGTATGTTATTAAAAAAAAAATGTATAAAAGAATTATGATTCAATTTTGTTTATTAAGTTATATTTTAAAAGCAGATATATCATAATATTTATTTTTTAATGTTATGTATTTTTGTTCAACGTTATGTTGTACATGCACATAACCTTTAAAAATATATTAGATAACATTTAATACTGTTATTATTATTGTACAAGGAACTGTTCCTGTTAACATTGTATATAGTGTTAAGGTAGGTAAATGTGAAAAACCTCGTCATGGTCTGCTAATCTGATTCAAACATAATAATTGGTCTAGAATGTGCCACAAACTACCTAAGCTGGAATGGCTACGCACAAAATAATTATATTAAGAGTATAAAGTATATTTAAAAACAGTTTTTATTTGCCCTTAGAAATGTTTAAGAATTTCTTTTTATGAATTCAGTATGATGACCATTTAAAAAAAAATATTGGTATCAGTACTCATAAAAGATTTTTTCATACAATTCCATATGTTTAAATGTGCTCAAGTGGTTACTCATTTCAGATAGCAATTGAATGCCAAAAGGGTTGTTAAAGGAAAAGAAAATTTGCATTAAAACTTACTGCAAATGTTGGTTGAGATAAAGAATCTCAACCAACTCTTAAAAAAGAATACAATCCCTTATGTCAATGTAAACATATTGATCTTACTTATTTTTAAAGCTGTTTTACTGTGAAACACTGAAACTACTGTATTTTTTCAATGCCCTGCACACATTGCAACAGTTTTAACACGTTATTACACCGCACATCAAATCACCAACTTATCTCACCTGACCTGGCTCCAGCAGATTACTTTCTGTTCTCTAAACTCAAGTTGAAGATGAAAAGCTGTTTTTATAAAGACATTTTGGCCATTCGAAGGGCTTGCACCAAGCAATTGAAGGTGATCCCACAAAATGATTTCTCCAGAGCATTTGACGAGCTGTACTGACACTGCAACAAGTGTATAATTAGAGGAGAAGGGTTCTATGTAGAGGGCTGATGTGAGTAAATTCATTTATCTTTAAATCTGTGATTTTATTTAATTTAGTTTGGGAACTTTTCAGATATACTGTGTAGGTGTACAGTATGAGATTTTTCACACTTGCAAATCACACTTGCCTATTTTTACATTAAATTAGAAACATTAATGGGAGTAGTACTAAATGTTATCTAATTTAATTTTAATGGTTATGTTGTATGCGCATACATAACATTAAAAATAAATATAATGATATACCTACTTTTAAATTATAACTTAATGTAAAAAACTGTAATAAATAAATAAAGCTAAAAAATATAAGCAATAGTACAAAACATAAACATGTGCATTTTCAACAAATTGGTGACTGAAAATATATTAGTAATAAGAGAAATTCCCAGCTGTCCACAGACTTTCTAAATTGTTTCTCACATCAGCAAGAATGTTACACTACTACTTCATTGTTATCTAAAAGTAACACTCAAAGCTTTTATTTGGTTTAAAAAACAAATTAAGATTTTTAGCAAGTTGAGATATTACGAGAAGGCTAATGAATCTGTATGTGAGTATTATACACGGTATCCCATGAAGAAATGGAGAAACTTTTAGGACATGTACTGCTGGTGAAAATAATTCATATAAACATAGGTCTGGAAATGCTTCGTTTTTGAGGTACTGCTAATGAAAGATTTCACCCGAACTTCAGTTCTAATAAAAAGAAGTCCTACTGTAATTTTTGGGATCGAAATTAAAGAGTAATGTTGGTAATTTTTTTCGTTTTGCTATATTAAAAAAAAATGTTTATTAGGTACAGAAAGAATAATAAGATTTTCTGTCTATTTCTATCTTTTGCTTCATTTAAAAACCAACTTTAAAAATTTTTATTTTTTTAAAATTTTTATTAGCTGCATTTACATTAATTTTCTCAGAATTAAATTTTCTACAGTTCCTAAATCTTTTTTATTTATTAGTAATTTAACAAGGCTATTCTACTACAGACCTAAAAAATTGTTTTCCATGCCAAATTTTGTGTTTTACATAGATATATTAAAAATTACTGCAGGTACAGTTCTGGGACCTGTTTTCTCCTACTTCCCAGCTCAAATTACATAAGAAACTTTACTCCTTTATTTTTGTGCCAGGGTTGTGTGTAGGGTTTCTTTTTATTAGAAGAGCTGAAAGCCGGGTGAAATCTTTTTGCTAGCCCTCACTTGAAAACAAAGCGTTCCCAGCTCTATGTTAATATGAATTTTTTCCACTGTTCTCACCAGTAGAACATGTCCTGAGAGTTTCTCCATTTCTTCTTGAAACATTCTGTATATATGAAACAGTAAAAGAGTATGATGAAACAATAACTTTTCAGTACCAGGAATTTAGTTACATTATGAAGTCTTCAATTGAATTGAAATGGCTCTGCATACTATGTAGAAGTAGAAACTTCAAACTGTTTGTCTCACATTAGATGATAATTTGGCCTGGTTATGTTTGTTATTTACAGCTGCATTTGAATTAGTCATTTTATTTACAATTATTTTTTATCTGTATTTTTTCCCCATGTATAATCATGCAATTATTCTAAAGTAAATATCATTATTATATATCTGGAATAATAGTTACATTTATTGAAATTAAATAATTCTTAAAACTTTTTTCAGGAAAACTTGAACTTTCTATTGAAGAATGAAAACATTAACAAAGAATCTCACCCTACTACAGTAAGTCTTCGTGTTAGAATAAAATGCTGGAGATAAAATTTTTAAGAAATCTGTACTATGACAATACTAAAATTAGTTTAAAAATATTAAAAAATGTTAATATTATTACACTTTTTATTGATTGTATTATTTTATTATTAACAATGTTGAAATACTTATATTTTCATTTTTTTATTTTGTGTGTATTATTATAGTATTTAATTTCTGTATTTCTTTAATCTAGTCAGGTGATTACTTTTTTTTTATTATTATTACATTTTTACAAGAAAGTTTTTTTTAGAAATATATATTATGAGGAAAAGCCCATATTATAATTTGGTAAAAATAGTTTAGTAAAACTTAAATAGTTTTTAACTATAGTTTAGTGTAATTTATTATTGTTATAAATGTTACTACTAGCCCTGAATTTGTTTATAATAATCTATATATTACCAAATGTAAGCTGTGATTTTTATATTAGTTTTTTTTTTTTTTAATTTTCCAAGTTGATTTTTTTTTTCATTTCTGTAGATAATGCAATTGTTTTTACCTTCATTTTTTTTTTTAGGTTTATTCTGTGATCTTTTTGAAAGTGTTAATTGGGTATTATAAATTTATAATACAAATTATAAATTTATGTATAAATATATATTTTTGTGTATTAAGTATTCTTTTCTAAATATGAATCTCCTTTTGTTTTTCCTATAATAAATGTATAATCTTTTTCAAAAAAAAAAAAAATTGATTATCTATATTGGTTATGTATCTGTATAATTGATTGTGTATATTGATTATATATCAATACCTATTTTTTTTTTTTTATAGTAGAGTTTGTTTCGCACAGTATTTGGTCTCCTCACTAAAGCCAATTTCTAATAAAAAATGGGTTTATATTTTTTATTTGGCATTTAAGAAACGTCATAATTACTATATTTTGGTGTTCTTACTGTGACTGCCTGTGAATGTATGTCATATATGACACACATTCTTGATGATTTTATACTATACACTTCTAAATAAGTATTACAAATATGTATCATTTTTGTTTAGAAAACCTTAAATTTTTTTGTATTTGTAGGTTTCATCAATGCTTTTTTATTACTGCATCTACATTGCTTGAGTTTACAAAAGACAATTTGTTAAAAAGCTCATAAAACAAAGCAAACAATTTAAAAAAGGAACCTTTTTCTAGCCCGTATCTAGTGCTTGCTTTTGAGAAGCATGTCACTCAGAATCGTCACTACTTTGCAATTCATTTGATGTGATGATATTTTAAAATATTGTTTTGTACAACTTTTCATCCACAAATGTTTTTTTTTAAATCTTCTGCTCCCTTCCCTTATGAAAATTTAAGTATTTTATTATAAATGTTTTGCATGTACAGTTTCAACATCATTCAGTTCTGTTTTACATGGTCAGTAGGATTTAAATATTGTTGAAAAGGGAGCTTACATTCATTGTCGGTTACATGAGTCACATTGGACAAGTAAATATTTGTTCCAAAGTGTTTTCATGACTGTATAATTATAACCACGTATTTTTCTGGGCAGATTTGGAGCCGATCAATTAAATAGCTTTACTTAAGTCGGCGCTCAGTTTAATTTAAACACACAAACACGTGTGTGTGTGTGTGTGTGTG
>JAAAKQ030397002.1:0-25210 GCA_010016005.3 Zanna intricata
CTGGCACTTGCAAGCCAGCGGTCGGGAGGACAGACCGTCGGTTCTGGATCTTCATTCTTCTTTTCTTCCTTTTTCTTATGTCTTCTTCACTCTGTTTTTCTTCGTTCTTCTTAAGGAAGGAAGGTGAACAGGAGTGGGGTAATTAGTAGGGCACCACGGGAGGTCGGCGTGGCTATTAAGTGTTAAAACTTTTTGATTTTATCTATCGCACAGATCTCTGTGAAGGATGAAGGAGAATTGAATGTGTGCGCAGGGTTGGTTTCAGGGCGCCCGGGCGCCGGTAATGTCAATTTTGAGAAAAATCGTCCCCCCTTTAGGAAAAGATAATTTAGCTCCCTTATGTCGGCTATTAGAGTCAAATTTTGGGGCCGCGAGGGGGGTTTGTGGGGCCATGGCCATCCGCGCTGTTCCCTGTAGTCATATTCTCGTCCTCCTGAAACAAGAAAGAAGCAAACAGGGAGGGTTATCATGTGGGGTCGATGAGTGCAGTGACCCTCATCGCCCGTTGTGACGTTCTGCGACTGCTCGCTTGACGCTGTAGACTATATCTCTCTCTTCTCTTGATAATCTCCCCCTAATAGAAATTTCTAGCCAGTGAAATATACCATTCATTACCGGGAATTGAAACCGTGACCTCAGGATGAAAGGACGAAACGCAACCGCTCCGCTACGGAAATCGGCCTTACAGTATTTAATTTCAATTAATATTTCATTGATTTCGCTAACTAGTTCGTGGCCAGTACGTGATTTTTTATTCCTTTTTTTTTTAGAAAAAAAAAAATTAATCATTTCATTATCTTTTTTCCCGAGTGTCTATGTATCTAGAGACGTTTCACACTGTTTAGGATAGAAATCTTAACAGTGTTTTAAAGGAATTCCCAAACTTTTATGTTGAATAAGTTTCTGCCACCCAGTTATTTTTAATTTTTTTAAATTAATATGATTTGAAATTTTATTTACTTCCTTCAGCAACTACAAGTTAATATACATTTACAAAATCGTTTATTATTAATTAATTTTATTGTGTGTGAAAATTATCAAGCATTATCTAGAATTTGAATTTTGTATCTAGAAAATTCTAGATCTAATAATATCATATTTACTTATTGTGATTCGAAATGTCTAACATTATGAAAGAATTGTAAAATTGCTTTTAATTTTTATTATCATGTGATGTTACTTTAAAAGTAAATGTAAAATTAATCTTAAGTCAAAAGTCCTGTTTTCAATTGTTTTCCTGTTTTTATTATAATTATTATTTATTTTTATTTAGCGGTGAATGTTACAAATATTTAATCCTTTTATAAATCGTTTAATCATCATACTAAACAATTTTTTAGTATAAAAACAATTCAATCATTATTACTACTACTTTTTTGTATTACTACTACTTAGTAGTGGTACCAAAAATAAAAAGTAATAATCTAGAATTAACTAACTTATAGAATTAACACTTCATGTTTGAAGTAGTTCAAAACTGTATAACAATCTGATGTAATATTCAACATAATTTACACTTTTTACACATTTACAAGTATATTGCATTGTTTATTACATATGTTAAGTTCCGATAAAATGTAGTTTTTTTTCTATTTAAATATTAGTTTATGTCAATATATGAAGTCCAGTTCTACGACCATACAGTTTGTTACATTGTTATTTTTCCTTACAGCCCTAATAAATCGGGTCTTTTAAGTCTGTTGAAATTTTCTTACATCCCGAGGAAACTAAGGATAGTTTTAAGAAATTTATTTGATTTAAGACAGAGGTGACCTGAAAGTCAGGTTTAATGAAACGCATTATAATAAAAAATAAGTAATCTTATAGATTATAAGATTAATAGAGTATGTTGCGTGTTAGGGCTCTCATAAATAGATGCGTTACTCAGTGCAATATGTCATGGAACATTACCAATTAGCCTTTCATTATATTTCGTTAAATAAGAGTTCATAGACAAACGCGATTTACCAGCTGCTTTGGTTTATCGGTAATCAGTATACCGCACCGGCACTACGGTATTGATGTAATATTGGTTCCGACAAAGCACATAACCTAAAATTTTAATGCGGGCATTAAAATTTTAGTGCGGGCATCGATTGCTAGGATCATTTAGCCCGAATGGAAATTTGTAGCATATGAAAAATGCGATGCCGGACCGGAATTCGAACCCAGGACCTCCGGGTAGAAGGCGGAGAAGCTACCACTTGCGCCACGGAGGCCGGAACCTAAAATATTATTTTTGTTGTAATAAATTCTGCATACCTGGCAGATTTACAATAAAAAATGCCTTTTAATATAGTCCAAAATTCGGCACTACAAAACAGTCGTTCTCTCAGAGGCACGTTTGTGAAAATATTTTTCAAATAAAAAATGCAGCTAAAACCGACAAGTTGAAAGAGAACGCAGAATCATCAGAACCTGTTTAAACAAAACTTTACTAGAAGAATAGGGTCTGGCGAATTCTCACCAACAAACCCGTATAAAAAATATTGATCCGATTATCAGCGCGATGAAGAAAATAAGGATTTCTTATTTTTTCGCATTTTATGATTGCTTAAAGGCCGAATTCTGAAACAACTGGTTCTCAGGAATTTTGAAAAGAAAATTAGTAGAAAATACGTCAAAGAAATTAAGAATAAGCAATGGAAAACTACAGCTGTTTTTTTCCAAGAAAATTTGGCTATCTGCATCTTCAAAAACAAAGATGGAGGAGCCTTCCTTGGTAAAAAATTCCGGAGGTAACCAGTTCCCCGGTGGGATTTCCGGGTGGGGACTACTAAGGAAAGGGTCACCAGAAAATTAAAAAATAACGTTCTACGAGTCGGAGCGTGGAATGTTAGAAGTCTAAAACAGGTTAGTAGATTAGAAAATTTAAAGAGGGAAATGGATAGGTTAAATGCAGATGTAATAGGAATTAGCGAGTTTCGATGGGAACCTTCTGCTGATTTAAGAATTTCCTTTTTAACATTCTCCCATTCTTTTTCTATATTTTCTACCTTATCGTTTTTACTCAGACCTCTTACGATTTCCTCCTCAAAATTCTTTTTTACCTCCTCTTTCTCAAGCTTCTCTAGATTCAACGATATATCTGACGCCTTTTCTTCAGGTTTTTAAACCCCAATCTACATTTCATTATCACTAAATTACGGTCGCTATCAATGTCTGCTCTAGGGTATGCTTTGCAATCGAGGAGTTGATTTCTAAATCTTTGTTTAACCATAATGTAATCCATCTGATACCTTAGGTTTTTTTCCATGTGTATATTCTTCTGTTATGATTTTTAAAATGGGTGTTGGCCGTTATTAAATTATACTTCGTGCAAAACTCAATAAGTCGGTGGCCTCTTTCATTCCTTTTGCCCAGCCCGTATTCACCCACATTATTTCCTTCCTTGCCTTTTCTGACGCTTGCATTCCAATCTCCAATTGTAAAGTTGTAGCAATTTGTAGATTGTAGACATTGTATGGATGCACGGAGGTCCAATATGTATAGTAGTTGATGTGGTGTAGTCGTTTTTAAATGAATAAAGACCAGCCTTTGATTAAATGATTATTTATTGTTTAAACTGTAGTATATGCGTTGATGACGTTGGAGGCATAATAGTATAACATAGTATAAATTTGAATAGTATAATTTTCTTGAATGTATTGCAGTTAACACTTATGAATAACTATACTTACGAGTGATACATTGTATGTTGCAACTAACATGTTTGAAATACTGTAGGCTACTGTCCGGGCATCTGTTCTAGTACTGACTACTGCCCGGTGTCTCTACAGCAACCGAATACGATTCGTAATTGGATAGTAAGAACGAACCGACCATATCAGTGTCTAACCTTCAACGTTCTCAATGCACAGAACGTAACACCAACTATTATTCAATTTTCATCCCCTTTTAGGTATTTAATTGCTTCGTCAGTTTATTCGTATATACATTCTACCTCATCATCATCATGGCACTTGTAGGCATATAGACGTTAACAATCATTATCGACTTAGGTTTTGATTTTATCCTTATTAAAATGACTCTATCGCTAAGCTTTCTGAAATACTCTACTCTCATCTCTATCTTCAACAAGTGCAAAGACGAGCGTGGTTCTGAAAATAAAATCAAGAAAATATTCTTCAGAATACTTAAATTTTGGGTTTACCAGTACTGAAGTAAATGAAGAAGAAAGGCCCCTTGTGTCATTTGATCAAAAGTTTTGAAATCAGAAAGCATGAAATCTAATAAACTTAATCGACATTTGGAAACGCTTATAGTGAGTCCGTAACAAACCCCGAAAATTCTTTCTTTCAAATTAAAACTAAACCCATATGAAAAGCAAACAACAGTAGTACAGAAATAGGGGTACGGTCGCCTGAAATGAAGCATCAACGATGGTGGCAGTCGGCCATCTTGTGACGTTACCCAAGATAGTTGATTGCTGTGAAGATATCATTGGTGGCCAACAGTATCCAAGTGTTGTCAACTTAATTACATTTTCGCTTTTAATTATTTATTTAATATTTAAAAGTTTGATAGCAGTGACAAACAGCTGTTGCAGTCTCTGTTATGGTGTGTGAAGTCACGGACGAGTGGGAGAATTAAATAAATAATAATTAAGGCGAAAAAAGTAACCGCTTTGGCTAGGATTCGACCGGTTGACTGCGGGACGTGGTTGACTGACGCCTTAATCCAATCGGCTTCAGCGGCTTCCCGACAATTTGTTCTACATAAGTCGTGTGCAAAAAAAATTTTTTTTTAACATCTTAGGCCATTTTTTAAAGTTCCAACCTCTCTCTCCATCTCACTTCCTACTTAAGAAAAGCCTCTTAAGATACATGTAAAAAAAATAATAAATTATAGTCGAACCTCGAAGATATTCTGGTCATTGAGGGACGCAGCACCAGGAGCCGTCACTGGTCGCGCGCGAGGTGAACGTCTTGGATGGAGCACCAGGAGGCAGTGTCTGCGTGTGTGTTTGCGTGCGTGCGTCAACGGAGCATCACAGATGTGTTCACCGTGCGAATGTCGGCACGTGAGCGAAGAACAGCTGACGATTACGGCTTGAGGTAGAGCGTTGTTTTTCGAACCGCCGTTATTGTGCTACGCTCTGTCGACTAATAACAGCTCTCGGATTCAGAACCGGCGTATGCACAGTGATAACAGAGGAGAAGAAACGTCAGTTGACAATCTTGTATTACAGGAAACGAACATGTTTAATTTTGTTTGACAGGATGTGAAAACAGTGTATATTTAAGTAGGAAATTGATATAATATTATCGTTTCGCCTACGCACAACTTCGGATGGATGAAATCGCCAAAGAGGTGGTTTGCCTACACACTCTTACAAATCAATGAGAGAATGTGTGCGTGTGTACGCAGTTGCGGAGGAGCAACGAATGATGTTGACACGTTTACCCAATAATGCCAATGACTACTATAAAATAGACTTACATTAATGGATGGGGGTTTAAAACGTTATTTAAGTTTTATTTTAAACACTGTCCCTCACCATTCGTAATATAATTTGACAGTGGACAGAAGCAACATCAAATTATATTACACGCCTTAGAACGATCATCCGTTATTGCCACAACCGTCGTTTATTGATATTGAAATTCCGTCGCCGGTTTTGTTGAACATTTCAACAATCCTTGTAGGTGGTAGTGTATTAGCGTACGCAGATCCACCACGATAACATCGGAACTTATCGATCTCATCCTCAAACTGGTTAAAATAAAATATTACCATACTAAGGTGATATTTATATTACCGTAAGAATTACCATAAGAAGGTGAATATATAAAGGATCAACCATCCTCCTTTCTTTCAGTTCTTCTAAAATCGAAACTATTTCGTTATATTGATCAGTATGATCTGCGCACTTACCCCTAAACAATTGATAAGCAATTGGTAGATCAGATACTAGTATCCCTACGCAGAATAAACATGTTTAACGAAATTTAACATAGATGTAGTCATTGTTTAATTTTGTTATCTGTAAAGAGGCCCTTTACACCCTTCACGGATTCTGGCGAACTTTTACATTTTATTTAGTTTTTTATTTTAAACAAACGTTTATTTTATTTGTTTAGTTTTACGTCCAATTGTAATAATAGTTGTAAAATCTCTGTGGTATTAGTTTTATGTTGTAGTAATTTTATTTTTTTTTTTTTTTTTTTAGTTTTAGATATTTTAATTTTAATGTACTTGTTAGATTTTAGCTTTTTACCTTGTTCTGTGATATAGTAGTAAGTTTTTAGTTTTTTTATTTTTTTTTAACCTATTTATTTGTTATTTTAAGTTATTTTTGTTTAGTTTTAGTTTTTAATTTTGTTTGAAATTTATTTATTCAAAATATTTATTTAATCCGGGCGATAATAACGCTTCAGCGTTGTTCGCCCTCCCAAAAAAGAAAAATTAGCATGATGTTTTCTTTTAATGGAATCTCGTATTCTATCGATTTCCATTGCCAATGCCGCAGACAGCGGATCGACCTCATACCTGTTCGGCATTGTGGTTACGACTGATTGAAAACCGCCGTTCGCTTCACCAACTTATTTCGACCGATCTGAAGAACACTGTCTGTTTTTTTCTCCGTCTAAATTAGTCTATTTACGAAATATTCCTTGCCGGTCGTCGACTGGTATCACACAGTTCGCAGTAATATTGTATCACACCTTGATCAACGGAAGATATCGACACTTTTCTGCTAGTATCTTAAAACACTACAGACTGTTTTACATTCTGGAATGTCCACGACCACCAAGGTTGATCGCATCGCGATACCTTTATCAAGTAGCGTTCAGAAAATTTTCTGATTGGATGACTATTACTTTTCATATATAAATGCACACACATAGTTGTTCAGCAAACAAAATTCGTCCGGTTTGGTGCCGGGATGTTCGCACCATTTTCGCAGTAAATCCTCCAAAATTCCATACATAGATCTTAATAATTATTTTCTGTCTTAATTCTTTGTTTTTTTTTGGTTACAAGTGATTTTGTACACTTCCCCCTTTACAAAATTTGTTTTAACCAGTATATCATTAAAACATTACCATATTGAACTGGTTCTTCCGTTGGTTTAACGTGAAGCGTTTCAGACCTTGGATGAAGTTCCTCTAGGCTACAGACCGGCCAACGCATCTGTAGAGTTCAATGGGAGAGCCACCATCGTATTTTTTTTTTAACAAAACTGAAAGTTTGCAATAAAAAATTTTAGTACCTTCATTTGGCAAACTCTACAGATAAATTGCCGGTCTTCATGTCAGCGAGTCACTTGTAGTGTATTGGATTGAAATAAAGATGAGACATTGACTGCGTACTAAATTTAATTTTAACATAAAACAGACGTTAAATGGTACATGATATTTATTTCGACTAATATTCGAAGGCAATTTCGTTAAACATTGGTCTGTGATATAAGAAGCAAGGGTCATAAGACATAAAAGCAGCGGTAGAGGTGCTCGCGTCGTCGGCGTCGTTCATTGAGCGCGCCATGTCAGCTTTGAGACGCTCCCGAAACAGTCTCGCTCGCTCGGCACCGGACATTGGGGTACCTACCATGTCTCATAACGTTCCCTTTCCACCGATATGCGTAATTTATATTTCCTGCTGGCTTTTGCGCGGGCTGAGGCAGACATATTGAATTTTTATACTTTTTACACGTTTAGTTTTATTTTTACTTCCTTGTACGAAGTAAAGGAAGTATTGTGATCGTGAAACATTTCGGTTTTCAGATTTTAACGGAAATATCCATTTTCACCATCCCTGAATTCATTTTGACTAGTTTCGGCGTGAAGTCTGTATGCATGTACGTATGTATCTCGCACAACTCAAAAACGATTAGCCATAGAATGTTGAAATTTTGGATTTAGGATTAACATCTAGTTATGCACCTCCCTTTTTGATTGCAATCGACTGAACCAAAAGTGTCGAAAAAAGCCCAAAATTAAAAAAAAAAATGGGTTTGGACTCTTTCTTAACTGCAGTAATCAGCCTTCATTGTTAGATTTTCAATGATATATCATAGGTGATATTTATTTTCATTGGTTCCAGAGTTATAGTTAAATAAAACATAAAATTAAAGAACTATTTTGGTCATACAAGAGAAAGTTCAGATCAGTTCGAATCCGATTTCATTTCCTTTTTTTGACTTTTTTAATTTTAAATATATTGATTTATTAATTTCTGATTGTAAAAAAATTTGTATATGTAATTTAATAAGCCTACAAGGAAGTCGTGTGATGTCCACATCAGAATTTTTACACATAAATATTATCCAGAATACACTTAATATTACTTAAAACGATCTATCTCGACTAACTCTAAACACAAACATACGGATCACCAGGCTATCAGGTCTAAGTCGTGAGCTACACTGAATGAAAATGAACGAGAGTGCCAGTTTTGGCCGATCTGCGCTGTGCCTCCTTCCCATTAACACGCTCGCCAGTGACGCAAATTCAAAAGTCGTATCGGCGAGCTGATCGTAAGTTATAAAACGACACCACATTTACGTCACTGAGACTAATAAATAGGAAGCAATTAAGGCAGAACCATATAGAACTTTCGTTACGCTACAAATTTCTGTTCTGGTATACGTATGTTTCGCTGTGATTTTAAAGACGTTTCACGTCAATAAAAAAAATAATAAATATATATATATTTTATTACATTTGCAGATTTTTGTGGATCTATCATGAACTTTGTTTTTTATTCAATGGATATTTCAATAGTCCAGTTTAGGGCTGAGATATATATATTAACAAAAGAGAACCGGAACTTCTCTTTAAAATTTAAAAGAATATTTCTTTTAAAAATTTTATTTATTTAGGTTCTATTCTATTATTATACAATAATTATTGTTGTTAAACTATTAATAAAGTCCTTTGGAAGAAATAATACAATGAGCTCTAGAAAACTGCTGCTGACTATTTCTTTCATTAAAATAAAAATTACGGAATGCACGTGGATACCCTTTTGCGATAAACTCGCGGTTTTCCGTTTTTTTATCTTTTTCTTATTGTATGTTTTTATGTCTTGTAAAATATTATTCTGACTTTTATTTTTTCTAAGCATGCATAATTTATAATATGCACATTATAAATCACTCACACATGTTGAAATATTTCTTTATATAAAATGTTTTTTTTTATAAACATTTCTGTAACGGAAGTAAGTTAACGAACTACTGTACTACTTGACTTCTGAACTAGAATGGATTGGCGGAACACGAACCTTAGATGAAATGGGTGGGAATTGATTATGATGTTGGAAGAAGAAGTAGATGCACAATTTACAAAGGTCATTTAATTTTATAAATAGCGACAGGAAAAGGTAGGCCATTCAAAACTCATCTTTTTTTTAATTTGTGACAGAATGTACGGATTTTAAGTTTTGACACAAAAAGTTTCTAATTTTCTGAGAAGATGAATTGTTAACAAAAAAAATTCGATTTGGTCAGCGGTAGTTTTTTCGGGTCTTGTTAGAAGAACGGCAGTTTAATAATTTATGTAAAAATCAAGAAATATTTTTTAACAATACAGCAGTCTTTAAAATCTGTCTGGTAGGAACTTTAAAGGTAAATATATTTTGTAAATAAAAATCTTAGGATTTATAATAGGATTATATATCGTGGGTGAATGAATTCAGTAAAACTATTTTTCATCAAGAAGAATCAATAAACTTCAAATTTAGTTCGCCTTAATTTTCGTAGGAAAAAATAGAAATGTATGCATGTTTAGTTAAAAACTGTTCAGATTTTTGTAAATTATACATAAAATTAATGTACGTATTTGTATGAAAATTAAAGTTAAATAAGTATATTATAAAAAAAAAAAAAAGTTAATTTTATTAACCTGCAAGAAAAAAAGTTAATTTTATTTACATAAGATTTCTTTGCCCAATTTATTTTAAATGATTCATTTAAATCATGATCTATGTGCACAGAATATGAGAGATTCGAAAGTTATACTAGATTTAACTAGATTGAAGTTTTGTAAAACGTAATATAAGGAATTTAACAGGATTATATCTTGATAGCAAGAGAGCGTGAGAGAGTTTATAGTTGCTTGTACGTTAAAGTGAGAAGGAAGTAGCGAGAAAGATTAAATTAATTTATTGCAGTTAAAGATTTAATTAACTTATTGTTACATTTTATTTTAATCCTACTTATTTAGTATGTTGTTAAAAGAGATTGGAATTCCAGTTTGGTTCAGTTTTTTTCAATTTATTTACTTAGAAACACTTCAACGTTCATAAATGAATTGGCAACTTGATTTCTGAACTGTAAATTACTCATACAACAGTTCTTATAAAGATTATTTACTTTTTAAGAGTAGAAAATAATAAATAAACAATTTTTAATAAGATATTGGATGACTGTGTTAATAACAACGATTGTAATATCCAAACCTCATAAGTACTTATAATTTGCTATATGAATTTATAATTAGAAATCATTTAAAATGACAACTTTTCATAGAATTTAAAATTTTAATCTTGCACTTATTACCAATAAACAATCTAATTAAAAGTGTCAGATGTTCTAAAGTGATTTCTTTGTTACAATTATTTTATAATTTTTTTACATATACTTTTCTTGTTTTTGTGAGTTATTTTTAGTAATCGATATCACGATTTGTTTTTGATAATATTTTTTTATAAAATATTAATGTTATAAAACTTAATAACTTTTTTCTTTTTTTTTTGTATCGATGAGTTGCGAAGTAATAGCAGTTACTTACTCCCCATGGTGTCTTCATGGGGAAGTGTCGAACTCGAATTCCGAGTTAATAAAACCCGGGCAAAGCAGGCAAGGATGTTACAGTAAGTGCGTATGGTGACCTGCTCCCTACTGACTAAACTTCCTTTATCAAGATAAAATCCTGTTAAACTCCTTATATTACGCCAAGGACGTTCTTTCATTGACCACTTAGTGTCACTGGAAGCAGCTATCCAAAACGCTTTTCTCCTCCAACAACGCCTTGTCTTATTTGATATCAACAAGGCGTACGACTCGGCCTGGCGACACGGCATTCTTAACATCCTTAAAGAATGGGGTGTCACAGGATGTATGCTTGCATTTATCAGGGGGTTTCTAAATGACTAACTCCAGATTTATCGGGGGGGGGGGGGGGTCTAATGACGTTTTCGTGTTCGTGTTAGATATTCCTTATCAGATAGTGTACTCTTAGAGAATGGTGTACCTTAAGGAAGTTTATTAAGTGCTACATTGTTTACTACAGCCATCAACAGTATTACTGAATTTGTGCGGCCACCTCTATCATGAACTTTATACGTTAATGATTTTGCCATATACATTACGTCCCGTTCGACAGCCACAACAAATAGATTACTACAGAACACAAATATCTCGCCTTGAAGCTTGGTCCAGGGATACAGGCTTCACTTTTTCACCCGAGAAAACTAAATGCGTAGTCTTTTCTCAGCTCCAGGACTCTTCCATTCCGCAAGTATTTCTCAACGGAGAGCTGATTGCTGTTTCTTCTGACACCCGCTTCTCAAAATCGGCAACATCCTCCCCACACAGGATCGTTGCAACCTCGTAAAAAACCTGCATTTGGCCAACTTTTAAAACTCCTCTGAACTCCAGGTACCGGAGTCTTGGCGCCATTTGTCAAATTACTTCCGAGAATTTACTTCTAGGCCTGGCCAATCAAAGATTACAGCCAGGTCATTCTCTCTCTAGCCAAAAATTGAATTTTTTATTTCCATTCCATTTTATTTCTATTCCATTTACCAGTAATCAAGTCATCTATTCGTCATTCCTGACACCTTCCTCATTAGCTCCACGTTGTCTACTGCCGACTGTGATGGCAAGTCACCTCATTGGTGGCAACACCACACGACTGAAAGTAATGTAAAAGATTTTATGAAAAGTCTATTAAAAAACTTCGGACTTAGTAAAAAAAAAGCAATATTGTAGTAAGAAATTGAATAAAACTCACATTCAGACGAAATATCTCTTTTCTTTTCTCCATTTTTGAAAAATAGTTTTAATTATATATGGTCATATATTTCTAGCTCGAATGATTTTTTAAAATTTTTTTTCCTTTTTTAATTAGCAACTATATCGTTTTAAAGGAATACTATATAGTTAATGTATCTGTAAATCTATTTATACCTTGTTCTGACAAGGTGAAAACAATAAACAATTATAAATTGTAAAGGTCAGGCAATAAAGAAAGGGATAAGTAAATGCGAGAAAATAATTTAGGAGGTAGATAGATGACAAAAAATTAGTGTAGGTAAATAAAATTTAATATGTTTAATATTACATTATTATTATTATTTTTTTTTTTTTTTTATTATCAAAAATTATTAAATTTAATATTTGTAATTTAATGAAATCAAACATTTATTTTATTTTATATATTTTCAACTGTAAATCTATATTTGTATTTTAAATAATATTTCTGTAATAAAATAAGTAAAATTAATATTTGTTAATAAACATTTGGGGTTTGAATTGGAAAATAGTTAAGGAAAGTTGTTCCATAAAACGTTGTCCACTGCTGACTGTGATAACTCTTAATTAACTGTAAACTTCTGAAAATTTTTGGAGTTTCCAAAATATATATAAAAAATAAAATGAAATTTTAGCTATAAATATTTATATTACCTTTTTTAAAACGTGAACCCTTATAAATCACAGTATTTTTTGGTATTTTTTTTAATATCTCCCTGCTGCAATTACTACTGTTCATAGATCTAGAAATTTTAAATATCCAGTTTAGATAATTTTTGTGAAACAGACAAAACAAGAACTGCATTAAGAATTTCGGTAACATTATAAAAAAACGAACCTGAATTTCTCTCTTTAAAACTCTGTTTATAAAACTTTGCAAGTTTTATTTTCGTTATTTTCTACAATAAAAGTTTTTTTCAGTAACATACTTAATAATCCATAAGTTTTATGCATTATCTTAAGCAAAAGTAAATATAATCAAAATCACTAAAAGACACCTATTTAATAGTAATTGAATATTTAACATTAACCTTTTTTTCTTTTAACATATATTAAGAAAAATTAATTACTATTTAACGAAATGAATAAACATATTATTTTATTAATTAAAAATATATCTACTCATTTATCTGTTATTTGTGTTTTAAATTATTTTTTCTTTACTAAGCGATATTCAAGCGTTTCTTCTTGGGTTATTTTAATTTTTATAATAAAATTGGGCATAACTTTCATAAAAATACATTTAAATATTATAAAAATAATCCATGTAACTAAAAATTAAATAAAACATTAAAAAATAAAATAAAATAGTTAAAAACAATATGACTTTACGTTTTAGAGCTAACCTTTCGTCTTCTGATATTCCACAGTGCATGAGTTTTCTTATTATAAGCTTTGAGCTATACTAGTATACTTATGAGCTATACTAGTATACTTATACACTGTAAGTATTATTTGCCCTTTTTTTACTTCCTTGTACGAAGTAAAGGAAGTATTGTGATCGTGAAAAATTTCGGTTTTCAGATTTCAATGGAAATATCCATTTTGACAATCCCTGAATCCATTATGATTAGCTTCGGTGTGACGTGTGTATGTACGTATCTCGTATAAATTAAAAACGATTAGCCGTAGGATGTTGAAATTTTGGATTTAAGACTGTTGTTATATCTAATTGTGCACCTTCGTTTTGATTGCAATCGACTGAAGAAAGGTGTCCAAAAAAGCCCAAATTCCAAAACAATTTGGACTTTTTCTTAATTGTAGTAATAAGCTCTCATTGAGAACTTTTCAACGATATTATATAAGTGGTATTTATTTTCATTTGTTCCAGATTTATAGCCAAATTAAATTTTAATTAATGAAATATTTGGATCTTAGAAGTTGAGTGCACATCGATTCAAATCAGACTTCATCTCCTTTAACTTAAAAAAAAAAATCAGAAGTTATTAATTAAATAACATTTTATGTATTTTTCATTTTATAAAAGTGTATATATGTAATTTAATAGGCGTACACGGAAGTCGTGTAGTGTCCACATCAGATTTTTTGACGTAGTATGTATACACGCAATAATTGTTCTTAGCAAAGATAAATGGAGCACTATGTTCACAGATACTAGTCGTAATTCCATTGATCGAGTTTTGTGTTCACTGGCTTAATAATTTATGGTTGAAATACTGTAAACAAGCATATAACAAGGTATTTATTTATTAAAGATTTTAGGAAGAGATAATTTACTTTTTTTTTGTTTTTGTTTTTTTTTTTTATAACTCCTTATATTGTTCAAATCATTAAATCAATAACAAATTATGGTTATTTAAAACATGAATTTCTCAAATTCGTTATATTTATAAGTCTTCATAACTGATTGTTTTATGATATGGTTTGATTCATCAAAATCAAATTTGCTTTCCAACTGGTCAGCGCTGGGTTATTGTAAATAAATAAGCTGTACTCCGACTGGTCAAAAGTGTTCATACTTTTGATTGGTTTTGAAGAGATCATATTAAATATTTGTAATCTCATTTTGAATCATGATTAAATTATTATTTTTACACGTATAGGTATACGTATTTTATTTATATAACCATGGTTACTTAATTATTACATTTTATAAAACCATGGTTACTTCATTTTTATACGAATGATTATTATTTCTATTGTTCCTACAATTTTTCTCATTTCTTTCATTTTTTCTAGGCGAAGAACATTTCCGAGTTATCATCGTCCATAATCATAGAGATAAATGGTTCCGATAAAGGCACTTCCTCATTATATTATCTCTTTCTCTCTCTCTCTCTCTAGAGAGAGAGAGGGAAAGAGAGCAGCATCTTTCTCTGATCTGCAGCGAAAATCTGAAAGTTTTTGCCAATCAAATCTTCATTAAAATACATGTCAAGACAGGAAAGGAATTGCCATATCCTGCTTTGACATGTAGATAATATATTTTAAAATATACCCAAGAGTCTAACAATAAAAATAAATAAAAAATATATATATGAACTGCAGCGAAAATCTGAAAGATTTTTACCTGTCATATTTTCTTCATTAATCTACATGTCTGAACAGGGTAAGACGAATATCCTGCTCTGACATGTAGATCATACTTTTTAAAATATGCCCAAGAATCTAATATTAAAAATAAATCACATATATATAATTTGTTTTTCTACTACTTAGTTTTATTTCTAAACTTCTGAATTCTTTTAGTTTTTTTAGCTGAAATAAGAGGCTTTTTATTTTATTTTTTATTATCAAAAATTATAAAAATCATCTTCTAGAGATATCTTTTACAGTATTTGTTTAATGGTTCACCGATACTTTAAACATGATACCATACTACACTTTTGCAGACAGTATTCAATTATATTACCCGTAGTAAAACTATGATAGTTTCAAAGTTCTCTCAACTATTCTAATTAAATAAACGATTGAAGTCTGCTCTATTTCTACAGTTTCCATTAATTTTTCAACGGGCTGAAGTTGGTTTTATTAAAATATTATTACTATTGTTTTAATTCAGTTTTAAAGGAAAAGTATTTTGCATGTGTGGTGTGTGTGTATGTCACATGTTAATTGTTTATTTTTATTTTTTACTAAAGCCGAGACATATTGTAACACATTTCTACTAAATGGAATATTGTTTCCTTTTAAAAAAAATCTTTAGTATTTCATTTTTATTTAAAAAAAAAAAAAAAAAAAAAAACCATAAAAGGGATTAACAACACAAAACAATAAATTAGTTAAATGATATTTTAGAAGATATATAAAACTGATGTACAGTGATAAATGGGAAATTATTATTTTAAATGCTTTTGTTATACGAGTCGTTTTTACTTCTTTTTCGTAAGTTCTTTATCAATTTTTTTCCTCACCCAAAAACTATTAAGGAGTACATCAAACGTAAACGAAATCTACGATAATATATGATTAATATGTGACATCAGTGATTAATTTTTCTCGGTTACGGTTTGTGAGGATTACAAACAACCACCGTAATTAGGTCTCATTTCATTTTGTTTACGAACATTTAATTAGCTTTTAGGAATGAAAAGAAATTTAATTTACTGTTTTTCATACCAAATTTGAATAATTTATAAAACAGCAGTTGGTGGTTTCTTAATTTTAGACATTTATTGATAGACATTAATCGTTCGCGCCCACCGTAAATTTTCACCTACACAAATGATTGTGGTTTTCGTACATCTAATTTACGTTTTTCGTGTCCGGAAACATTTTCGTCAAAGACATTAAGTACCACGCAAAAAAAGTCCACCATTTAATAAACCTAAGAATGAAATTTCAGGTATCACAATAAAAACACTAAGTGAAAACCGGAAACATTTAAAATTTTTAAAACGTTTTATGAATAAATATTGCTCAGAACTGTAAATACAACTGTTGAGGGTTTATCATAATGTTAGAATTTGTTTACAATTTAATTTATTGAAATCGGTTCACTGGATTCAAGGATTTCACCTGTTGCGTCAGATTCCAAGACAGAATGGACATTCCATCAGAATGGAAAGAATCGCGGGTAGTCTTACTGAAGAAGCCGGGACGGAAGCTTTTCTGGCAGCCTATTAAGCTATATGTGTGACCAATGGAATTTGCAAGTATTTTGGAATGATCTTGTATTCCAAGGTTCACCAGAGCATCGAGGAGAGTGGAGGGCTGTCAGACAGGCATTACGGCTTCCGGCGGGGAAGGTCAGCCCCTAAAGCTGTAATCCAGCTAGATTTTACGGTTAAGGAGGCAGCAAATGGCACCTGGTGCACGAGGAGGATTCCAGGGGTCGTTCTTTTAAAAGAACGCCTTTAACTGATAGCGCTGGGATGCCATTTTTGGGGCCCTCAGGGACAACGAGAATGAGAACAACCTGGTCAGGATAGTTCAAAGATATTTCCAGGACTGACATCTAATTTGTTATGCTGCCGATATATTACTGTCCAGTTTCAGATTACAAGGTTTTGACGCTGGGGTCCCTCAGCGTCAGTCCTACAGCCCACATTATGGAACCTCGTAAATTAGCCTATCCCGAGGAAGTTGTTCCACTCGCCTTCGCAGATGATCTTGCACTGGTGATGTGGGCGAGAACAGAAAATGATGCCTCAGCCACGACAAATATAGCGATACGGAAAGTTCAAGAAGTGGCTATAAGTGCGAGCCTTACGCCTTTCTTATGAAAAAAAGAAGTTTATTTCGATGGCTGGCAGAAGATTGCGGGCTCCCATCTCGATTACACTCGGTGATCGTCCTATTTGTTGCTCGACCTCTGTCAACTATCAAGGGATCTGACTGGACAAGGGGAGGACGTTCTTATTACAAGCCAAAGAAACCTAAGCAAAAGCTGAAGAATTAGTGAAGGCGCTGAGTAGATTGCTAAGCAACATGGTAGGTCCACGGTCCTCTCGGAGGAAAATTTACGTAGAAGTAATCAATTCGGTGCTTATTTATGGGGTGACAGTCTGGGGAAGTGCGGTGGAGAGGGGCATAAACAGACGCGTTCTGAAGGGAGTACAGCGGCGGATTGCCCTTCCGATAATATCAGCCTACACGTCAGTTTTGACGGAGGCCTCACTAGTGATCGCTGGTGTTCGGCCACTCTGCCAGCTTGCAGGTATGCGATTCAGGATGAAAAAAGAGAAATTGCATGACATGATATGATCAGAGAATGGCAAAGGAGATGGGACCAATTTTCAACAAAACATCGTTTAATGAAGCACGTTGCGCCATGGAGTGACCGTAAATTTGGAGAGCTTAATTACTGATTAACGTAGGAGGACGAGGTGTCTTCCGATCCTATCTCTTCGGGCGGAGGAGAGCATCAACTTCCGAATGTTTGTACTGCAGAAACTACGATTCTTCCCATCATTTGGTATTCAAGTGTCGCCCGGGGATGGCTGAACGAGGGATCTATGAGCAGGTAACTGAACCACCTGGCTTACCACTTAGGCTTACCAAGATGGGCGAAAATGATGAGACAAGACTCGGTCATCCTTAAGCTGTTAAGATCGAGACCCGGCAAGGATGCCCTTCGGGGTGTCCTTTTTAGAGGCAGGGCATAAAGGCTGTGTCGCGGCTTATTGGGTAGGGCCCAGGGACGACATAGTCGGGACTGGTCCCCCTGTACATTACAGGTTGGTCACCTGGTATTACAGGTCGGCCCACCGACCTGTAATGCCAGACGTACTGCCGGTAGACGGAGAGGCCTGTTGGAGTATTTGGACACTTCCCTCGGCTGAGCAATGCTTAACTGTGGGTCCGGCCCAGAGGAGAAGGAAAACAAAAGGATTACTCTAGTAAAGAGAACATTTTTCAAAATTGTTAAGGTGCATACAAAACTCTTTTGAAATACTTTTGCTCCAAACGTTTGAAATTTGTTTCAAGTTTTTCCATTCATCTCTATTTTCCCTTTATATAATAAAATGGCTGAATTTCTTCAATGTTTTCAAACTATTTTTACTTTGTAAAAAACATAATTTATTCATAACATTTCTATATAAGACAATTTGATTTTAGTGTTTTTCAACCAGAAAATATGTTTCATGTAGAAATTTTGATATGCAACTAAATTAATCAATCAAAAATGTATACTCATGTATACTAAATGTATACTAAGTACAAAGTTTTAGTATTCATTTTTTAAAATGAAAGTGTTGTATTTCTTTTTCTAATTGAAAGTTACCAGATATATCACAAGGCGCAACAAAAATACAAATCAAAAGATTATTGATTAAGAAAATCATATCATCTTTCAATAAAACATGCTTAATATAAGCAAATATTAAACGCTACCAAATCTTCTTACGGTTTAACAACATAAAACAAAAAATATATTATCACCTTATCTAAGTTACTGATAAAAATAACTTTCCGGCCTCCAGTAAAACAACGGCGTAGAACAATTTTAGATCTCACTAAAATTAAATTTACGCCATTGTTATTTAGTTATAATTTATAACCAAAAAATAATTCCCGATTTATGAAACCCTTAGTGTGTATATGTATACATACATACATATATTATTCATAAAAATAATTTCCGCATAAATATCGATTATAATTTGATAATTAGAAGATATAATTTTTTCGGTAGCCGTCTTGTCACCCGAAACGCTACCACTATTGAATAGTGGTAGCGTCTCGGCCTTTCTCGGTCTCGAGTTCGAATCTCCGTTAAGCATGGCATTTTTATAACTGCCATTTCATCTTATCCTCTGAATCAATACTTAACGATAGTCCCTTAGACTAAAATAAAAGCTGCATTGGCATTGTTTGATCAAAAAGGAATTTTGAACGCACATGGTTACATTTTACCTTTGTTTTTGGATTATTTTGCTACTGTTATTCGATTAAAAATAATCGCTTTACAGGTTGGTAGTTTTTATTAAACGTCGAGTGAGATAATTTTAGATTGCGCGTCTTTTCATCCGGAGGTCCCGGGTTCGAATCCCGGTCAGTTATGCCGTTTTCACACGCTAAAAAATTGTCATTCGTTTCACCCTCTGAGCAATACCTAACGGTGGTCCCAAGGAATAAAAGAAAAAAAAATTGTGAGTGTCTCTATAGTACATATATACAAGTTACTATTATTACAATTTTAAATGATTACAAAGAACGATATTATTGTATTATTATCTTTAGGTACTATAGTCAAATCATGCAAAACAAGTTTTTGTGCCATTGGGTTTATTTATTTCAGAGTTAGATATCATGTGAATGTTACGAATAACTTCAGTTCAATTGGAAATAAAAATTTACACTATGAAATTGTACAATTATCACCTAATTCTATTAAATTTATTTCCAATCAGCCGATATTTATTCTCGATTTAATAAACAAATAGCCCTAATGAATTTTATCTATCATCCTTCTATTTGATAATCAGTTCCTATTAAATATATGATGAAAATTTATGTATATTTTTTATTCACTTTTGCAAAATAAACGAAAAAAAGTAAGAAAAACTATCATGAAAATGTAATGCTCAATACTCTTAGTTGTAACAAAAGTGGAATTTATGTAGATGGTAATGTAATGAAAATAATTTTTAAACGAAAACAAGATTTTATTGGTTCATGGCGAAAGATGCGGAGCCAAATTATAAAAAAGAGTAACATACTAAAATTTCCCTGTCCGGAAAAATAGAAAAGACATCACTAAACAGAAGTTCTTCTCCATAGAGAAATGAGTTTTGACCACTTCCAGGGTGAACGAAAGTGAAACAAAAATACAGAGGAAGCCCGAAGTCTAAGTAAAGATTGAAAAAATCCCCCATTCATGGAACTGAGAAGCAAGAGATAATGATATTGAACCAAGATGATAATTTACGACCAACAATGGAGCTTTCGAAAGCACGGAGGCTACTAATTGAGAGGACGAGTTCTTACCTATCCCAAAAACTTTACTGAGAACTGCATGAGCTCAGACTTTGATGTAATGCTTACCGCACCGTTTGTGTCGGTATCATCTAATGCCGGCAATAAGACATTCTCCGTGATCCTACTGCGGATGATCGGAGATTCTATCTCCGAGGCCTCAGACACCGTGGAAACAGAGGTGAAGGCTGTCAGAAGGATGGAAAAAAGAAAGAACAAAGGATTGCCTTAGGGAAAACCTAGACGAAGGTTGTTATTGAAGTTTGTTGAAAAAGTTTTATATGAATTTAATTTAAAGAGAAGTTATTAAGAAATGTGGATCCTTACATCCATTTTGATAGATTGACAACATTTCTTTAGAAATGGATTGAATGCTTTTTTTGCCCTATGCACCTTGTCATTTTTAGCTTACCTTGGGTCTTAATGTATTATGACAAGTACGATATTTTTGATAACCTGTTTTGACAAGATTCATTTTCTGACTTGGTTGCTATTTTTGGGTATCATGGGGATGTTTTAGTTTTGGGACAAAGGCTGATGACCATAATAGTCGATGCAGACTATCCCAAAGAAAAAAAGAGTTAATTATTTATACAGTTAATCTTAGATATTATCCAACTTATTATTTATAAAAAACAATCTAAATCTGATGGGAAGATCCCATATAACATTACATGCAAGGAGCAGAATACGTAGTATCATTAAAATCCATGCATTCCCAAAGCTCTTTTGATATAGGTATTCAATGTCAAAATCATATTAGATTAATAATAAATAAATAGATTGAATTATTTTATTGAGATGATACACAGTAATATTTTATTTAGATCACTTTAGGATTGTACTGAAAGTAATTTATTATCTGATATATAGATATACTGTATATAGAAATCTAGTGGTATCTGTGATTCTGTCACTGTTTCATACAGAAACTATTTAACATTTTGACCTCAAATTTTTCGTAAAGATATTTTTTATAATTGGAAAGAACATAGGAAGATAGCAGTTTCGAAATGTATCACTGTTTTATGACGGTGACAGTTTTAATGGCTTGCAGTAACAACCGGATTTTTTCCTTGCTGATATTCTATTTTACTATGGCCAAACCGTTGGTCAAATCAAATTCAGAGACGCATGAGTATTTGAATTAAATTTTCTACTAAAAATATCTCCTTGTCTTTTTCGATATATCTTTCGATTATCGATAAAATTATCTTAAAGGATGCAACGGTGTACTGCTTGGTGACACAACCAACACAGCCGCTGTTAGTATCTGTGTGACGCGATGACGTGACGCACCGTGACAGGATGCACCTGCCTTCGGTTACTCTACTAAAAAGGATAAAATAAATAAATAAAAAGCCATAAACCAAGTACCGTCACCTTCTCGTAGTATTTGTGGGTAACGTTATTAACCGTGCAAAATACGTTTTTGCTGGTACAAAAGTCGGGTGACCAGATATAATTACTATTCTTAGGATGGGGGTTCACTGTTCTGAAATCCGTATATTTCAGATATCTCAAAGCTTCATGTCATGTGCTGACCAAATCTTTGTTTTGAAAAAATTACAGTTATTATTAATTATTACAGTTTATTAATTAAACTGTAAGTAATAATTATTTATTAATTATTACAGTTTTTATTAAACGTCAAAAATTACAGTACCTGATAATTTTTATAAATTGAATAGCCTAAAATTGTTATTTAAGAGTATTATTCCCACAAGCTTGAAGATCTGAACACAGCGGGGATTCAGTTGACGGTGCTTCCTTTGTTAGATGGGAAGGGTAACTGAAGTGAGTCCTGACCAGTTAGTTTAATATATAATGCTAGTTTTTATAGTTAGGGGACTAAGCTCCATTGACTGTATTTTAATTCTGAAGCCCCAAATATTATAATATATTGTATTCGGAAAAACTTAAACGTCGAAATTTATTGAAAGTTTTTTTTAGAAAATTGATAATAAAAATCTCTTGTTATTAATACAATATGTATATACATATATTGTCGCGGAATGGCTTCTACGGCACGTGGAACCTTAAAACCTTTTGGTAGCCCTGATAAGGACCGTTTTTTTCGTTAGTTCTGAGAAGAGCTGTTGGATCCGGGAAGAGCTGTTGGTCTCCAGCGAACTCGACTCGGCTGCAGTCGGAGAGTTGTGGCTCATCCGTTGAAATCCGACTGGGCTTTCCCTCAGCGGCGATTGGGTTCCCACCGCAGCGTGGTAGTGGAGACCTACAGAGTCCCGCAGTGTTGGGTTAGCGTCAGTCATCATTCTCCGGCGCAGCAGAGGCGGTTCTCCCCGAGCGATTCCACGCTGGGCCGGATCTCGTAGCTGCATCCGCCGGCCAGAGCGATTTTTTTTTTTTTTTTTATTGTTTAACCTCCGGAACCACCGTTAAGGTATATCTTCAGAGGATGATATGAATGAATTGTAGCGTGTGTGAAAAATGCCATACCTGACCGGGACGAATCCCGGGTTCGAAAACCCGGGACCTCCGGATGAAAGACCGAGACGCTACCACTCGGCCACGGAGGCTAGCCAGAGCGATGGAAGCCCGGCGAGCTAAAGCAGGAATGTAGGCGTCCGCATCCAGCGGCTCCCTCGGCGGGCCGGCCAGGTCTGCTGCTCCAAGGGGGTGGTCCCACCTTGAACCGGCCAGGGAACTCCTTCGGTCTTCTTCCATCTTCTTGTTCTTCGTCTTCTTCTAGGTCTTCTCCAGGTGGTGATCGGCAAGAAGTAACACTTCATGCCAAGAAGCCTTTATTTATTAGAGCCTGCAGTGGTGGGGCAGCGCCGCTATAGTGGGATATATGCGCGAGCATTTAGCTGTGTGGTGGGAGTGCCACCTGTGTACGTGCGTACGTATACTGAACTCCCTCTGACATTTCCTCGTCCTTAGCGTTCGCTGAGTTAATGGCATGTGGTAACAATATATATATATATAGTTCCACATGCATATATTAGTTTATTTAATTCTACTTTATTCAAACATCAGAGTAATTCTGTTAGTTTAAAATATATCTAATGATTTTTAAATCATTACATGACAAAACGTGGAAACGGACAAACGTGGCGCACAAACCACTCGCTTTTGTGTTCCACAGTCCAATTATCATATATTAACTAAATTGGGTAGGCGCACCCCGTCTACACATAAATATATGATTTTGTCAATATAATTATAAAACAAATATCGGCCAATTTCAAATAAAAGGATAGCAATTCGCTGCCACGCCTAAGTCGCTGCATGCCAGTAAGTGTCTGTCCACCATTTTTACAGAGCTTAGGGTATAATGGCTGATGGGCAGCCAGTTCCCAAAATCAGCCTTCAACAGCAATTCGGCAAGAATCTTCCCTTAGTAGACTACTGATGCCTGTTGAACATCGCAACGTCATCAAGGAGCACCCACACGGTTCGACAATGCGGCTCTCGCCACATCGACTCACCGATATATATAATCTATAATGTATAGATGTATATTATATCTATATAATCGGGTATAGATACTCTAACCGAGATTGAGGCTCTAAGTGCGCATGCGTAACAGGTAGGTGGAAGTAACGTTTAACTCCCATCACTACTGGTGGCATGCGTATAGATTTCGTACTAACTATCCCCTCCACTTTCCCACAAGTCTTTCTCTTTATGTTTCACTCTCGTTAAGCCACACTATACTGTTATTATTAATCCGTTCTTTTTTCGTAACAATTAATAGAATCAACGTCATACTAATCAGGGAAACCTACATGTTGTTTAATCAATTTAATGGTCATTTATAGGAACTGACTAGTTTTAATGTATTGCTTTCTAATTTTATATCAGAATTGTTAATCCCATTGTTATACTATAATTAAAAAAAAAAATAATAGTAATTTATCATGTTACTTATTGTATTCTTGATTTCTATAAGTTTTTATTATTCTTTTTATTGATACAAAGAATACCAATAGAAAAAAGGTATTAATAGCTAAAGTAATCAATTGAAAATTTTTTCCTATTGTCTGTTATTACAATACGGTAGTCAATCTTTGTTGTTGCTTTAATATTTTTATTTTTATCAAGTAACTATAGAATTTTGATCCGTAGATGAGATATAAACACAAATATATTACACATGTTGTTATGTAATTAATTAAGTATGGCCTATTTATATCACATCTTCTTAATTCAGCTCTTCTTCTCCTCTTAATAGTTTAAAGGACGTTTCTTGAATATTATCCTTTGAATTACTTTTATATAAAAGATGTAAAAGATTGTCTCATTTAGAAAAGTATTTTCAAAATTTCTATTAAAATTATTTAAGTTTTAGTTACGCTATCGACGTAATTTTTTTTGTTTATTTTTTCGGATAATAAATATTTCCCTTCTTATTTTTTGACCATAAATTTTTTTTATTCTCAAGATATAAAAGAAACAAGTTTTTTAAACTAATTTTGCAACATTTTCTTGACGCTTTTGTTCTGGGTTTTTAAATCGAAGGGAGTCCTCAAACAAAGTAATATAACATAGTTCAGTAGAGTGTTAAAAATTGGATTATGACAACTCTTTATATATTAAATACGTAGTGTTGTTAGGAAATTAAGCATATCATTCGATGCAAAGAAGAGAATACATATATACCTTTCTCCCGTTAGCCGAACAGTAATCTTTATCATTATAGCTGTAGGCGGTAGTTAACTACTAGCCGTGCGAGGATAATCAGGAAATTTAAAATAAAATAAATAAATGCTCGGGTATAAGAATGAAAAACTGTATGATGAATTTAAATTTACACTAACAAAAAAGACTTGACAAATAATAGTTTTAAATTTGGAAAAAACAGTGAACTTGATAAAAAAA
>JAAAKQ030397113.1:4893-17884 GCA_010016005.3 Zanna intricata
TTAGGCCGCGTCTATTGAATAAGGCAGAAACAGAGTATGAGAATTCCATTACGGGTGTTTGTAATTACTTTTTTAATTACTGTTGTTCCGATTGAAAGTTTGTCTGATGGAATTATCTAATTCAAATATCACATGTTTTATCATCAGCTTCTTTTAATGCAATCATCTGCTTGTTTTTTGTACCGGATAATAGTGTCATTTGAGATAGAAATAAAAGTAAAAATTAAATTAAGCGTAATAACATGTCAAAATTTAAAATTTTCTGCATTGTTCATATAGATTTTAATTTAGAATTTTTAATTTTAGTAGTCTTAAGAGGATTTAATCTTCCTATCAAAATTAGCCCTATACATTCTTGTAGCATTGCAAAAAACAAATCATTTTGTTTAGAGTTTCCTTCAGTTTAGATATAAAAAAAATGGTATTGATCTCTGATATTTGTCAGATTTTTATTTTTTCCATGAAAACCGATCGGTTGAAGTTTACATAAAAATGTATGTGTGGTGAAAATGATGTTCATGTCAATGCGTTTGACTATGTTCCTGGTTACTCTTTTTGTTAGCTATACCCTATCTATTTCCTGTATGGCATTGGTATGTATGTCTTCAATTTCCGGAGTGTGTGGATTGCTTTTATAAATAATTTCTTTTAAGTAACCCACAGAAAGAAATCTGGATAGTCAGATCAGGGGAACTTGATGGCTACAATCCTTTAGAAATGATAAATCTTGTAATATATCCACAGCAGAACGAGCTATATGGCAAAAGCCCTGTTGCTACCAGCAGGCGTGCTTATCCTCTTGCTATTAGGCTATACCTTTGGACCGTTGGATAATTTCTTGATACATGGCAGTATATAAATACAAGTATTGCATTCGTATGTTACTTTCCCCTTTTTTTTAAAAAAAAAAACAATTCTTGTTAAAACAAATTTTATTGTTATTCTGAGTTTTAATTAACAGATTTCTAACTAACTGGAGGAAAGTTAGTTGATTTTCTGGAGCGGTGCAGGATGGATGGACCTTCTAGCTATCTAGGACATCCGTGGCCAACTTTTTTCAATAAGGTGCTACTCTTCAGGCGTGGAATTTTAAGTGCTACTTTCATGACCAAATTCTTTCCACCCTCCACCTTTCTTTATCTTTAAGCTTATGACCTCACTTATGTCTTACGGAATAATTTTCTTAACAGACTTATTTTTTAAATGTTATCCTAATTTTCACATCAGGCAGCAACAAAATTGAAAAAAAAAAATTAAATGAAAAATTTTTAAAAATAGCTTTTATTCAGATGGTTACGAATATTTTGGGAACAAATAGATTTTTTGATAGAATTTTTTTGATTTAAGGTACTGTACAAATTTACGATGCTAATGTAATGTTAATAAAATAAATAAACGTGTTGCAGATATATTGATTTAATAATATTGAGTCAGAATATTTAATTTTACAGTGAATTATTGACATTTGAATATTACCATGTTTGAATTAGAAAATTAATTCAAACTTGTACTATTATTACAGATGTAAATTAAGTAAACTAATAATGAGAATTATTCAGAAATAATAACTTAAAACAAAAAATTAATTTTTTTACGAAACTGTTTTTTAAGGGGCAGAGCATTTCAACAAAAAGGAAATTGTATTTAATGAGGTTTTTAACTTGCAAGGTCTTTACAATTTCATTTGTATCTGGGTTGATTTTTGAAGAAGCCAACAATAACAAGGTTTTTAAATGAGAATTAGTTATTTGTTATCAGAATTTATTTTTTATAATATTCATAATTGTGAATGACTTATTCACTTCATTTATTAACTTCAAATATTTCTGGAGCCAAACCCGCAACAAAATTTCAAAGAAAACTCGTACAAAATTAAAAATCAGTATTGCGAGATATTTCCAAAACTCTGTGTAATTTTCACTACCTGGGATTGAAATTACTTTCTTAAATTTATTTTTAAAAACATTACGGTGCTGAAGGTGAATTATTTCTGTTTTTATTTCAGAAGGGTAGGTGGCACAAGTCTTCAATAGCAATAGAAATGGGATTTGTAAAAAGTAGTCCATTTTTATTGTCCTTAATGGGAATCATTAAATCACGTACAAATAAGAATTTTAATTTAAAAAGTTTTCATACCTATCGTACTCGTAATTAGAAAGGTTGTAAAGCTTACTCTCTAACTCGTTTGAAACGTATCACTTTTTAGAAAAGAGAACGTTTAACTATAAAATAAGATCTAGAACTAAATAAATCGGAAATAAGCAATCTTTACCTTGTAGATTTACATATAAATTGTTCAAATTTTCCATAAAATCTTTAAGAAACGCCGAATCCCACAGCCAGGCTTCATCGTTTAGAAGCAATCGTTCGTCGTGCAGTTCACCTTTTTTTTCCAAAAAACGTATGACGCTCTCGCGAAAGTTCCAAAATCTTTGAAATGCTTTACCTGTTGAAAGCCAGCATACATTACAATACAGAATTAATGTACTGACTTCTTCCTTCTCTGCGCGAAACAAGCGATGAATTCTCGGCGATTAAGCGTGCGTGATCGAATCCTGTTTATATACCGAACCGGATCAAGAACGGTAGATAAATTCATATCTTTAGCGCAGAGTCCCTCCCTATAAAGTAAGCAATGATAGTTAAAAGTGTCTCTTTTTAAGTAATTTTCTAGTAGTGATAAACAACATTTATTTTTGCCGATCGTAGCTGGGGCTTCATCCGTGCATATTCTAATTTATCCCACTGTACGGTATTATTTTCAATGACTGATCTTATTTTATTAAAAATGTCTTCGCCTCTCCTTCTTATTAATTGCCGCAGGTCTAAAAATTCTTCAATAACATCAAAATGTTCATTCCTATATATTATCCTCATTTATCCTCTGAAATAATACCTTACGGTGGTTCCGGAGGCTAAACAGAAAAAAGAGAGAAAAGTCAGCTTCACAGTCTTAATTTAGTTATATTAACTTTTTAATTAATACTATTTATTTTTTTTAACTTTGAAGCATGCGTCGAAATGTGGTTTTAAGTTAATGTGTTTTAAAAATGTTTTAATTCAAAAATTTAAGAAAATCTTCAGATTCAATTACAGATGTATTTTTTTTTTAACCATGATAAATTCAATATTATATTTCCAAATTCGTTTAAATAATTATACATCTAGATTTTGTAATAGATTTTTAAAATAATTATTGAACCCTTATTCATTGTATCAAAACTGCTTATTTCCCAATAAATTTTTTGCATTCTCACATATATGCTTGCAAGTTAATAGCGGAAACTTTTTCTGTACATTACATTGTTTACCTAAAATAACACTTCCATACATTTTTATTTTCTCCAATTTAATTTTACCGTATTTATTGTATATCTCTGATCGATCGTATTCAGCAGATAATCACAGTGCTTCTTTCACTCGTGATGATCTTCCAGTAGAAACAGATGAGGGTTTCCTTCGGAAAACGTCCATCTTTTCTTGTTTTGGATGGATGTGTAATTTCTGAAGGAGAGACAATCTTTTTGCAGAATATATTTAAGATGAACAGCGCCAGATTGTTCGATCCACAACCATGTATCGGTAAGACGGCGATTCTACTTGTGGCGTAATAACGTGTTAAATTGTTGCCATGTTTACCGGGGCATTGGTCGTGCAAGAAAGGCCAACTGCCCGGATCTCGTTACTCGGGCCGTTTTCGACCAATGCGACGCATCAGGTGTTTCATTACTTCCAAATGGAATTTAGAATTCACGGTTTGATCAGTTGGGATAGTTTGATCAGTTACGCGCGCTCTATCGAAACGTTTTCATCGTGAACAGCTGTTGACAGCCTCCCGCTTCGTTCATTGTCATCCAACGACTCTCTACCGTCTTTAAACCCTTTCACCACGTGTATGTTGTACTATAAGATGTGGCTTCATCACCGAGTGCTTGCTGTATCATAAAATAGGTTTCAACGAAAGATTTTTGAAGTCGCACACAAAATTTTACTGCGCTCTTCCATGTCGCGAGCTGTACAAGGTCACATGAACACAACATATGCGACCGAATAACTCGAAGCTGAAGTGACGAAATATGATGAAATTTTGTACACACACACACACACACACACACACTCTTCAGACCATCGTACTACATCCTCCTTGGTTGTCCGTGAGATGGCGATACTTGTATTGACTACAGAAATTTAGTGCTGGAACTTTTCAGACATACTGTGTATTTTGTAGAGAACGTTAGTTTAAAAAACACAAAATGGCTGAAATTCTGAAAAGGGTGTTTTCAGATAAGATGTTTGTAGAAACATTTATTGATGTTAGGAGTATGTTGCCGAAATATCATACAACCTTCTTTATTTACGCAATTCATATACTCGTGTAACTAAAATACCCGGAGAGATACCTTAGGGCCATAAGTCTGGAATAGAATAGTTTTCCGACTAATGGCCACTTTGTGTTTTTCTATATAAATTAGTATCTGAAGAATTGATTGTAATTTTTAAATAAAATCTATATAATAATCTTTTAAATATAATCTAAATAGTACACATATTTAAACACAATCATAAGCTTTTACTCGTTTTCTCCAAAACAGACACCTGAATAAATTGATGAGATAGTTGTCCTGAATTGTAGTCTTTTGTAGCAGAAATAAAAAATGACGAGATGGGAAATTTAACCGTTTCTAGACATGGGGACGTTTCTTCATGCATTAAATTTAAAAAAAATTTACTTCCGAAATTTTTCCGCATATTTCAAGAGCGCTACATATGTGTTTTTATATTAGAGTATACACACGTACGTTTACGTACAGGTCGAATTGAGAACCTTCCCCTTGTTTTAATTCTGTTAAAGAATAATATGTGAAATTTAAAAAAAGTACTCTTTATTTACTCTTTAACGAGTTTGACGAACTATTATGTGGTTAAATCCATTTTATTGTGTCGTGTAGCTACGATCAACCCAAAATGTATGTTAACCGGTTATTTACTCTCCAAAAAATGTCTAGCCAAGCAGTTGTCTGGCTTTCAAAAGGTCTAAGTACTTCGGATTGGTTTATCTTAAATTCTGGAATATTTTTTATTAAATAAATAAATTTGATTCGGTGATGTGCCGCATTTTTTACTTTCTCTTTGTTCCTGTTAACTTTTCTGTTAATATTTTTATTTTCATTTACAAAATAAAATTATGAAAAAAAGGTTATATTTTTCACACTTGTAATTATTCGCAACCTTTTTACGCAGTCTATTTTTTCCAACTATGTAAGTACTGATGAGTACATAATTAAATTCTATAAAAATCATCGCTTATAATGTCGTACGACTGGACTAGTTATTCAGATGTAGCTTAGTTCACTAATTCATTAATCAGGAGGTACATTGTCTGTTCGTACTGGTGAAGTTATCGGCTTATTCTAGTAATACCGTGAAAGTGCAGTAGCAGGAACTGTGCTTTCGTATTTAGTCCTTCATTACAGCATTGTTTTATATATATATATATATATGTGTAACTTGAGTAGCGTCACTGAAGCAGTTAATCAGGGATCATTTTTGGCGTTCGTACATAAAGCACGTTTTTTAACCGCTTTTTGTTACAATTCTTTTAAAAATTGATGCAACGTTTTCAGTTCGCATTTCCTGTCCGATTGCAAATTACGGGTCATAATTTAAAAAGTACAGATCGATACCTTCACCCCTTTTTCAGAATTTATAAAATGTTAAATCATGTTAAGTAATTTAGATTATTTATTTTTTAAAGGAAGATGGATTGCTGGTAAACCGAAACGAAATTTTAGTCTGAAGTTATATGACATAATTTAGATCACAGGACTATATCTAACTGAAGAATAATCTCCTCCTTACGGATGAGTTAGAAAAGTTAAACATTTAATTTAAATTTCTGTATTCAGTTTTATCAGTTTCAGCATCAAAGTTGGTTTTTAAAAAAGAAACGTACTCTTTGTATTTATAACCGACTCATTCGCGTAGTTAATGTGCAAGTTATTTTGAAACTTATTTTACGTTCCATCTTTTATATGTTTATCTTGCGTGTCGATTGATTTGTATAATATTGAAGAAATCTCCAGATATCTCCTGCAGCTTTCTCGATTCGGAATGTACAGTTAACCCTCGTCCTTTGTTCGTGTAACAAGTGTATATGAAGCTTGTTATATTCTCCGCTCGCCTGGCTAGGATAGTTTTTATTAGATACCGACAGCAGAGCAGCGGTCATGGATAACATCGTTAATTTTAAAAATAATTAAATTTGTTCTGCCGCAAATCCGTGGACTACTCTGTGCCGATCCTCTACTTCGCTCCAGTACTCTAGTTCTGCCGGTGATAAACCGAAAGGTTTTATTTAAGTTATTGAAATACGGAACGGATGATATAGGTTCACTTATTTAAACCTTTCACTGTCTGTGAGCCTTTTCACGGGTCCTGACTAAACTAAGTGAGCCGCTCGGATCAGCTCTCGGGTTTCCTTTCTGTGTTTTTCTCGCCGATCCGCAGATCGACCATTATTTCTCTTCTTTTGTCACCGACATTATAATTCCCTAATTATTACCGATATTTTTACTATTTCGTTGGATTAAGGAAATGAGGGATTACGGGGGTTTAGGGAAAGGATGATTTTAGTAAGTCCTTTAAAACTGTTCGTGTTTCAACTTATATCGCGCACAGTTTTCGTTGTTATTTGATTTGTCGTTTGAAGTTTAAATAACGTCTGCATCTCGTAAATAATGAAAAAAAATGAACATTTTTTATTATTGATGAAACAGCAAAAATCTGGATTGTGTTCTCCGCCAAAGAAAAGTTGTTCTAGTCTGTTTACCGAAGTGTGGACCCGGTGCGTAAAGCACCGGTGCGGTGCTTTATAGACTAATTAAAATTTATAAACTACACATATTGATTTATTTTTTCATTTCACGTGTCGTAGTCATCTTGTCTCGTGTAATTGACGGATATTCGCAAAATGTAAATTGCGGTTCAAAGTTTTGTTTTCTTTTTCGCCAGAAGACGTTTGCCATTTTTACATAATAATAATTATGTTTCGGTAGTTTGGCAATATTGATAAAACTCCGACGAATCTTCCCTAAAATTACAAGCTTCAAAAAGAGCTTTTGAAGGTTACTTGAAAAAAAAATATGCTAAAGTCACTTTGTTTTGTTATAAGTTGGGAATCGATAAAATTAATGTTAATTAAATTAATAATATATAGCGATACTTAAATATTTGTGACTGAAAATTATAAATTCATTTTACAAAACAAAATAAAATGTTTTATCTTAAAGAACTTTTATTTATTGTTTTTCGAAAACGGTGAATAATTAAATATTGTTGGTCTTAGTAATTTTACAGCAGCATTTATACAACGAAGAATTGAGATGGTTTTGAAAATTATATTGCAACGATGACCAAGATATTATTACTCAATAAAAGTATATTTCATTCTTAAAACTTGACATAAATTTTATTTTTATAATATTTAAACAAAAAAAAAAAGACATTAATTTCATAAGAAATCTAATTTATAAGTTAAATTTTAAAAGTATAATAAATTTACTAACTGTACATCGTAATGCATTTCAGCTACGTTATTTATTTCGTTTATTGGCTGAAATATGTTTTTAGAATATGTTGTACGGACTTGTGAATGAAGATGGATACTGTACTTATTGACGAACAATATCCGTCATCATTTGTACTCGTGAGCGAAGAGAGAAAATGTTCAGCTGGGTTTAGCTGGTAACTTTTTTCCAGGTCTGAGGTTTTGTACGGCCACCGACGAGATCTGTTGACGGAATTTCGTCCGATAAAGCGTAGGTTTACAAAGTTCTCAGTCCCGATTTTTTTTAAGGATGGATCCTTACGATTATACAAGATAGTCAAAAAGTGACGCAGCCTTATGGAAAAATGAATAACTTACAATAGTTGTTGAAAATGGCCTCCATTGAGGCATTCGACATCGCTGAATGCCTTAAACACGTATTGTAATGTTTGTTGAGGAATTACAGCGACGCATTGTTAAATTTTGCTCTGCAATTCAGGAACGGTGCGAGGATGAATTTTGTAAGCAGCATCGTTAAGGTATTACAACAAGAAAAAGTTAGGAGGGGATAAATCAGGAGACGGGGGCTACAGCCCCTTTGAAATAATTTATCCAAGAAAGTCAGTGTTGTCGGTTGTATGAGCCGTAGAATTGCCCTGCTGAATTCACGTATACTCTAGCCGATCTGGAGGTATATTTTTTTTTTAAGTTCTCGGTTACATTATAAGCGGAATCTTTCCTTCTATATTCCCGTCACGGTAACCCTATTTCTTACCCTACTCCCCCGGATCTTCATCGATCCGGGTTTCCTCTCTCGTTTCCAACACTCAAAAAAAATGTTCTTCTCCTTTTCGTGTATTATAAATTTTTTACCTCCCTCAAAAAAAATTTTCGAACCCATTTTTGGATTCGTACATTTCCGGACCCCCCAAAAGTAATAGAGTGAGGGCTCTAATTACGTGTAATTGGGCCCCAATTCAACTACCAAGTCAGATTTAAACAAAGACAAGGCTCAGCCATGAAGCCGGAACACGCCGACCTCCTTAACGAGAGCACGACCAGGTAGAAGATAGTAGTAACGGGGACGTCACTTAGGTCTCCGAACTGAATCGGCTACTGGAGGAGCTGAACCAACTTATAGTGTTGATCATGCAAAGCAAGAATACCAAGATGGAGATCGGGACTGCGCTCCCAGAGCTCAACAGTGGGAGAAAGAATTGGAACCCACAGTGTTAGCGTTATATGCAGAAATGTATGCAGACAGAGAAGACTGAAACCACAGAGAAAACAAAAATCTAAGAGAAAATAGAGGAAAGCCTTCAGTCAGAGTCCTTACACGAATTGGGAGAAGTGATAAACTCAAAGTGGACCCAAGAAAGATTCCAGAGAGTGGAGGTTACTAAAGAAACACGCTGAAGATTCGCTAGTATTCGTTACGGCAAGACCCTGAACGAAAAATGAGTTCAACAGTTTTATCTCAGAGAGATCTCCTGAAATGAGGAAGAAGCTTATCTCGGAGAACGTTATCCCAAGTGGGACTGAAATCAAAGACGTGCGTAAAAAATATAGAAATACTATATCCAGAAGACGAGAATGAAGATAAAGGCACAATATTTGTTTTGACCCTCGACGAGCATGACGAAGAGAAGTTAACCCAAACCTTGGCAGCACTTAATAAGATAAAAAGATCTTTAGTGAGAAAGTTTCGCTTTTGCACTAGTAACGACGGATTTGGCGATAATAGTTTCGCCAAAGTATTAGAATTCTGGGCAAGGAAAAATAAAGAACCAGAAATAAGAGCGTCCTTACACCTGATTGGCAAAAGAGAAAAAGAGCCCTCACCCACCTGGCCCTCTTTCAACTCTAGTCACAGTGAGAAAGGCAGGGATTAGCTACGCGGATCTTTTCAAGCAGATAAAAGCTGGATAGGTTCTGGCTGATGATATTGTTTCCGTTAAGAAGGGGCGAGCAGACGAGATACAGATCCGAGTTGAAGAGTCCTTTCCAAAGAGACTGATCAAAAGACTGGGTAATAAATTAGAGAACGCCATCAGCTGACAATCCATTAGAGCAGAACACAGGTATTCCACATCAAGGGTATGGATCCGGTGGAAGAACATGAAATTATAGAGGCATTGAAAAAAGAGACAGATCAACAGACTCTGATTAAAGTGTTGGAACTTAGGCCAGCGTTCGATGAAGCAAAGAAGGCGTCGATGCACCTGCCAGCTCGGGCTGCCGAAATATGGCAAAAAAAGATAGAATAATATTTGGATGGCACTAGTGGAGAATCGAAGCGTGGAAAGAAGAACAACGGTGTTTTAGGTGCTGGTGACAGGAGCATACTTCTGCTCGGGACCAGACCGAACAAAAATGTGCTTCCAATGCGGAACCACTGAACATAAATTTGGGGACTAAAGAAGTAGCAAGATGCTTGGATTGCAACAAAAAAACGCCACAGGACACCTGTGAAAACAGAACAACAAAAGAACAACGGTACGGAAGCCGTGAAACCCAAGTGAAAAAATGAAATGCATACAAATAAATGCAGGCGGGAGAAGGATTTCACATGATCTTGTATGGAGGGTAGCAGTCCCAAGGTAGAGCGCTACGATTGGATTTTCTTCGCAGAACCCAACATCGGTCTAACGCAAGCGAATGACTGGTAACAGATAACGATTGTGATTCAGCGATAGTCAATGTCTCCAAAAGATATGACGTTAAACGTGTGAAACTTGCTCGCGGATTGGGCAGTCTATCCCTAACAGGATGTACGATTATTGGTGGGTATATATCCCCTAACTGCCGGAAGAAAGATCTGAAGAATTTCTTGATGATCTGGAAAGACTTAAGAGAAGCTGCCTCCCCTATAATATTGGTGGAAGATTTCAATGCCGAGACAGTGGGGAGAGGGGGAGTCGACGTACTACGCGCAGAGGGGAAAAATTAACAACAGTGTTTGGCACAATGGAATAGCTTCTATAAACTCGGCGGGTACCCCTATCTTCGACAGCAGAGGGGGTGGTTCTGTGATAGATCTCACAATAGTATCAGAGAGAAACCTTCTTCACATTATAGACTGAAAGATTATGGAAGAAGAGTTTCTGTCAGACCACAAGGGGGTTAGTTTTTCGGTGCAGCGGGATGTATCACCAGGCATGTTAGAGGCGGAACTGGAAACCCTTTCCTCGTATACTGAGTTTCTTCCAAGCAGTGATCAATAGTCTAGTCGAGAGCCAGGAGACAGACCCAGAGGCGTTGCAATCTATTCTTTTGGAGGAGGCTGCGAGAGTCAGACCTCGTGAGGGCAGCAACAAAAAAAGTCAATTGGTGGTCGGGTGATATCTCCCACTGGAGGCTGGAGATATCATTACCTCCACAGTAATGTAATATAGAAGAATGTATACAGAGGAAGAGACTGTAGCCAAAAGGAACTATATTGTAGTTTGTCATAACTACTGTTATGCAATAAAGGAAGCCCAAACTATCTGCTTGGCGGAAAATGGTGGAGGAGCTAGATGTGGATCCGTGGGGTAGGTCGTACCGCACCCTCATGAAGAGATTCGATGCCCCTGCTACTTTCTGAAGAATGTGCAGAGAAGACAATTAAGAGTCTTTTCCGTACAGAACCATCTCCTTATAAAAGCTTAACATGTGAAACATGCCCCGCATGCTTAACATTTCCCAAGAATTACAATAAACGAACTCATGGGGGCTGCCAGAAGAATAAATATAAAAAAAAAGAGCTCTGGACCTGATGGAGTCCAGGGAGCCTTATTGGAAAGGCTGATTAATGAAGATTCGTGGCCGATTCTGGAGTGCCTAAATGTAGAGATTACAAGAGGTAGTTTCCCTGCAAGCTGGAATACCGGACGTGTAATTTTAATTCCAAAAACAAGTTCCGAAGAAGGTGAACGCAGATTCCGACCGATCTGTCTTCTCCCGGTTTTTGGGCAAGCTATTTGAACGCCTGATAGCGGTAATACTTGAGGACTCGTGCAGCTGATGTGGATTTTCCTTACACCAAATGCATGAATTCTGTGAGTTCACGTATCGATCAAGGTTGAACCATGCCTCGTCAAACCAAAACTAATCACAGAATTCTTACCATCTGGCGTTACAGATAATATGAACCGCTGACAGAAAACTACACGTTTTCCAGTGTCCACTGGTAGTGCCCACTGGTGCGTGGGCACTACCAACGAAGAGACCATATTTGCTAGAATTCGTCTCACAGATTGCTTGGGACTAACAGAATATGCAGCTTGCACGTCAATCAACTTTTCTAGTGTTCAATCGGTTGACCCACTTTTCCTGCTATATTTGCCACATTCCCTGTCTCTTGGAACTTGTACAGCCACTTGTTTGGTGCATCCTTAGCGTGCTTTTCTATGAAGACATACGGGCTCTGGGCGTAACTGGAACATCTTATGTATTGGGAGACGATGAATATTCTTTGCTGCATTCTTTAACCCAGTTTTCCTCAAACGTGCAATAAAAAGATACATTTTCCATAAGGTTGCATCATTTTTTGAACATTCTGTAGAATGGATGTATTGGTTCTGCCCGCAAATTTATGTGTTGGAAATCGGTGTATCTTTTTCCTAGATGGAGTGACAAATTACCGATCGACCGCTTTGGGTTAAAAATCTCAAATATATGTTACAACGAATCGCTTTGCCCTCAGATTTATTAGTCGCCTTAGAACAAATTCAATCTTCATTAAGAAACATTTTATTCCGTTCCTTGAATTGTTTGGCTTTTGGAAGAATACGATTGACGTATATAAATTGTTCAGCTATATTCTCAGTGGAAAAAGGTATTAGATTTCTAAATTAGGCAGTTTTTTAATTTGTAAGAAAAATAAATGAAAAGGTTATAAAATTAATTAGTCGATTAGTTTAGAGAAGAATTATCTGCATCTTGCTGTCGTGTTGTGTTGCGTCGGTTGTATTTGAGGATCAAACTTCATTCAATAAATTAAATAATTTAATAATAAAATTATGTAGTTATTTAATTTGCAATACTCTGCTAAAATAAATTGTTAAGACGTAGAAATAATTATATTAAAATAATATTTTATTTATTAATAATGGTTTGCAATTATCCTTTCACTTTGAACTTTAATTTTCAGAGATGGAGATAAATCTTGTTGAAGAGACTCGTTATAAGTGGGGTATGTTGAATACACACGCACTGATTGATTGCAATTAGCAGTAAGCTGCTTTATGCTGAAAGCACAAAAATGTTTATTCTTTTATGTTTTACGCATAGATTTGCAGTCGATCGTATTTTTGTTGTTTCTAGCGATTTGCTTGCTTATTATTATACTGCAAATTAATTTTTAAGCTTTTTACTGCGATACACACTACTTAATACATTTTATTTCAAATACTATTTGGTTATTATTTTGTGTTTATTATATTGTACTTAAGTTGTTTTTTT